>CAUYQG010052242.1:0-28229 GCA_963574415.1 Tarsius wallacei
TAAGAACATGACGCCAGCCGGGCTCGGTGGCTCAGCCTGTAATCCCGCGCCTTTGGGAGGCTGAGGTGAGTGGATTGCCTGAGCCCGCGGGTTCGAGACCCGCCTGCGCAAGCGAGACCTCATCTCTACAATAAATCAAAAAATTAGCCAGGCATGGCAGCACACACCTGTAGTTCCAGCTACTTGGAAGGCTGAGGCGGAAGGATCGCTGGAGCCCAGCAGGTCGAGGCTGCGGTGGCCGGGAGCGGCCACTGCACTCTAGTCTGGGCGAGAGTGAGACACCAACTAAAAAAAAAAAAAAAAAAAAAAATTATTTCCATATAGGTTTTAAACCATCATTTTTTGTTGCCTCCTCCTTCTCCTGCATACTTTTTATGGTAAATGTTATCCTTGATTGTTATATTTTCTAACTTGAAAATTGTATCAAAACTCATTTTTTAAATATATGACCTTTATACTGTAGTACTTGTAAATTATCAACTAACATTTGTTTAAGATTCTCTTGAATTTGTAAATGTAGATCATACTATAGTCTGACATATTTGTAGCTTTGATTTTTTGCTTTCATTCTGTATATTTTTATTTTAATTTCTTTTTTCCCCCCCTAAGGTCCTTCATTATAATGTCAAATAAAAGAATTAAGAGAAGACTGTTGCTGTAACTTAAACTAAGTGGTGTAAATACAAATATTAGAGAAATGAATATATTGGTTAATAATTTAACTTTATTTTTTGCCTTTTCATGCAATGCTTAAATTCTCACCAATTATTTTTATGTAACAATTTTAAAAAAATTATCCTTGAATACCACTGAAAAGCTACCACTAAAAAGCTACAATGGTTAACTTTTGTCCCAATTCATACTCAGGGGTTAACATTTTCAAATTAGATTATTCATGACTTTAAAAGCAATTAAAAACCGTATTCATTTCCAGCTGGTGATCCAAGGTTGTTTCTTTTTCAATGCTAGTTCCTTAAATAAAATGGTAATTACTAGAACAGCTTGGCTTAAGTATCTTTTATAAAATCTGACAACTGTTTAGACAAACCAAGTTCTTTCCCTAGAAAAAGTCAAACTTCGTTTAGATTAAGCAACTAAAGCACAGAGATAAATGTAGAACAATCCCTAAACAAATTAACTGTGTCTTTAAAATGCACAGAGAAGAAATCTGAGGTCTTGTCCATTTGCAAGTTTCTAAATTCAAGCAATACCTTGTTTTCCTATAGGTTTCTGTTTCACATACAAAATAATTCTAATTTCTGTTCCTTGAGTTACCTGCTACATAGTGACCCTTCCATCTTTTTGCCTAAAGAGGGAAAGAAAAAAACAAGGAATCAATTACTTTCTGCAACGTTGAAGCACCTCAATATTAATAGTCATGGAAATTCATATTACTGAAACACTGAGTAGAACCCCTTCTCAATTCTTGCCTTGTAAATCAGGCAAATATAACAACGTTCACAGTGTAATCAACAGAAGGGGGAAAGCACTTTATATCTGAAAATCAATAACAAAACATTGGGAAGCTCTGGGGGTTTTGTCACTATCACTTTGTAACCGGATGTGTTCTAATAATTTTTCAAGTAATCACTGACTACACACAGGTCAGAATAGTCTCTCCTCAACTTTCTTGAAGTGTTGCGGTGAATATTAAAGTTTTACTTCAAAATATCATTTGTAGATAGCACGTCAATTTTATCAATTCAATCTTATCTATGAGCTATCTACCCTGGAATTTACTATAGCAGAGTATGCTATTTCTGGAATTTAGTATAATATACATCTGTTTAGGATATGATAGAAGTATAATTTTTGAGTAGAAAGAGACCACAGTGAATTGCACTTGATCCTTAATTAATACACGTTTGAACTGCGTGGGTCCACTTATATGCAGATTTTGTTCCATCTCTGCCATCCCCATGACAGGAAGACCAACTGCTTTTCATCCTCCTCTTCAGCATTCTCAGTGTGAAGATGAGGAGGATAAAGACCTTTACAATGATCCACTTCCCCTTAACAAAGAGTAAATATATCTTCTCTTCCTTGTGATTTTCTTCATAACATGTTCTTTTCTCTAGTTTATGTTACTGCAAGAATAAAGTTTGTAATAACAGACTTATTTTGCAATAACATGCAAAATATGCATTCATTGACTTTGTTATCGGTAAGGCTTCTAGTCAATGGTAGCCTATCAGTAGCAAAGTTTTGGGGGAGTCAAAAGTTATGTGCAAATTTTTAAATGCATGGGGAGTTGACACCTCAACCCCTATGCTGTTCAAGGGTCAACTGTATTTAATTCAACTCCTAAAATTTGCACATGAAGAAACTGGGGTCTGGAGAAGTTGCGTAATTTATTTAGAGATCCAAGGTTAGCCAGTGGAAGAACTGGAAATACACACAGCAAGGGTACAAAAAACAAAGTTGCGTAACTGAATGAATAAATGAATGAATGAAAAGTTATGTCTCTGATTTATAATCTACTGTTCTTATGTATTGGTTTTGCTTAGTTTTAAATGCTCCACATTGCCTCTCACAGAAATTATTTCCATTTCAACATTCATTCTTCAACAGTGTCTGATTACACAAAAAATCAAATTAAAATCTATAACCTGATTAGAGTCACAAATTAAGGTTCTGATGTATTATATTTATAAGTATTGATTTTTAATATATTTCAATGTTTAATATCTCCTTGTTAGTGTGTGTCAGAAAAGTAGACACCTGTGGTAGATAGATCGTTTTTGGTAAATCAGATAAACATTCATTTTTAAAGCCCTTTCTTAAAATGAATTTTTTCTTTTTCTTTTTTTTTTTTTTTGAGTTGGAGTCTCACTCTGTCGACCAGACTGGAGTGCAGTGGCCGCTCCCGGCCACCGCAGCCTCGACCTGCTGGGCTCCAGCGATCCTTCCGCCTCAGCCTTCCAAGTAGCTGGAACTACAGGCGCGTGCTACCACGCCCGGCTAGTTTTTTGATTTATTGTAGAGATGAGGTCTCACCAAGTTGCCCAGTCGGGTCTCGAACCCGTGGGCTCAGGCAATTCACTCACCTCAGCCTCCCAAGGCGCGGGATTACAGGCTGAGCCACCGAGCCTGGCAAAATGAATTTTTTCTGATTGACCTTTCCAATACTAAATTATAAGAAGTAAATAAAATGTATCTACATTTTTAAAATTGTATAACACTTCTTTGTATATTTCAATATCATATCATCTATAGTTTATTTTAAAAAGAAGAAATTAGACTATATTTTGGCAGAGGAAAGACCTATACTTAGACACAGCATATAATTGTTACTGTTTGAGTGTTTTCTGTGACTAATATCATCATCATTGTCAATTCTTACTTTAAGAGGCCTTTGCCAATGAAAGTTAAGATAAAACACAGCAACTGTATTTCTCCCCTCAGTACGCCATTAGCACTACTGCAACCAATACTAATCATGTTACAACCATCATTTATTGAGACTGTAGTATAAGCAGACACAGTTCAAAGTGCTTTACATGAGATAAAATATTTAAGCATCTTAGACAAGTTATGAAGCTCATATTATTTTTGTCTCCACTTTGCAGATGAAGAAACTTGAAGCCCAGAGAAGTCAAGTAATGGCGCCCAAAATCACACAGCTGCCAAGCTGAAGAGTGGGAGTCCAAACCCTGGCCATCTGATGCCGCTCTCTTGTTCACTGCATATGTTACTGTTGGGTCAGCAAAGTAGAATTCTTATGAAGATATGGAATAAACGGCTTATTATAATGAGGAAGCCACGTGCCATTGCAGCAGTCAGTTAGGCAGCCTATGGATGGTGGTTGCTTTTGCCACTAGTGTTAGGCCTGAAGTCAGCGGAACCAAGGTCAAGAATAAACAATGAGTAAGAGCAAGGAAAAATGAACTCACAGGGAAAAGTCAGAGCTCATGTCTGTCTCCCAGCCTTCAGCTCTAAAGATGTGGATGACCTTCCCATAAAGCTGCAAACATAGGCTTGCTCCAGGATTTGGAAGAGATGAAGGAGTTGTGATGGGAGCCAGAGGAGGTGCCTACACGAAATGGATAAGCCACAGGCCAAGACAAGCTGCGACAACAACAGCAGGGCCTAAAATAGCCTCAGAGTACAGCAATAAAGACATGGCCTACTGTTGAGAAGTGCATTCTGGGAAATGTAGTTCCAGTTCACCTAAGTGGACAAAATCACCACGTCTACTCTACTTCCTATAACTACTGCAGACATGTGAGAATAGACCCTGCCTTTGTACATGGACTTGAACTAATTGTACCATAGGTTCTCTTGCCTGCCGGACCTGTGAACTGTAGATCTTGGGACCTTTCAACCTCCATAACTATGTGAGCCAATTCCTTATTAAATTTCTTTATGTGTGTTCATGTGTGTATCTCTCTTTCTGTTTGTGTGTGTATGTATATGTGTGTGTATATGAATATATATGTCCATATATATCTTCTATTGTTTATATTTCTCTGGAGAACTCTGACTAATACAAGCAGGCTACTGCTGGGTATTCCTCTTCCCCCAAATCAGTTAGGCTCTGGTAAATTCTCAGTTGGTTAGGCTTTAGTGAAACAGATTTTTTTCAGGGTAGACCTCAAGAAGAACAGAATGTTCTGGACATATTTCAAAATAGTAACTTTTCCTCTCCCAGTAGGGAAAACATGAGGAAAATTCTTCTCAGATCTTTACTGTGAGAACCTAGTAGAACTACTGGAGGTAAAACCCCCACCAGTCCTGGAGTTTTTAACTCTCAAAGTTGTCCACAGTGAGCCTTCAGCAATTAGTCAAGTACGGTCCAAGTTTTTCTACTCCAGTACTGATTCCAACAAAGATCTTGCCCAGGAAAAATAAATTAGATTTAAAATTTGAAATGTAAGGTAAAATTTAACATGACAAAAATAGTATTACATAATCGGATGCATTTGACAACTGACTGGCAAGATTGACTTAGAAGCAAGGGAGAGAAGAAAGAGTAAAAACTGTGACATTACCGTAGCTGCACCACATATTGTAAAAACACACACCATAAATAAATTTATGCCAAAATGTAAAGAACTGAGAAAATACTAGGAAATAAATATAAATATTATAAAGGTCACAAGTAGATTCAGAAAAATCTGAAAGCCTTCATATACTATTAAACAAATTGAATACGTTTTGAAAATGTTTCTGTATAGAATGCTAAAGACTCTAATGCTTACAGTGGGAAGGTCTACCAAATACCCAAAGATAAAGTAGTTAACTAAAGCAGAGGTAGCACTCCACAACTCACTTAAGATTCTATTCCAGTTCTGGTTTATTGAGAATTGTTTTTATAAATGTCAGTTCAAAATTTTGTCAGATGCTTTTTCTACCTCAATGAAAATTATATTTATCTATTACTCTATTAATGTGGTACATTTCATTGAAATTTTTTTTTAATAAATGTAAGGTCAACCAAATGTGTACCTTTGACATAAAAGCCAACTTCTGGGATCAATTTACTACTATTTCATAAAAGCATTTGTATCTATGCTCATAAAGGATATTGTTTTGCAGGTGTCTTCTCGTCCTTCCTGCCTCCCTCCCTTGCAATCTCCTTCCTTGACTCTCTCCTTCTTTTCTCTCTTCCTTCCTTTTTATTCCCCATGGAATTTTTTTCCCAGATTATTATGGCTTACTATTATGAGTTGGAAACAGTTGCATTCTCTTCTGTTTTCTGAATGTTTGCATAACATTAGTATTACTTCATCCATAAATGTTTGATAGAGCATACCAATGATGCTATTTAGATCACAGTATTCTTTGCAGGAAAGTATGGGATAATAAATAATTATGAATGCAGCATATTTAACAGATATAGAGTTGTTCAGATGTTATATTTATGCTAAGTTGGTTTAATAAGTTGTGAATTTCAGATATGTGTCCGTTGTAACACCTTTTTCTAGTTTATTGGCATAAAGTTATTCACAGTATATTTATATTATTTTGATAGCTGTAGGATCTGAAATAGTATTTTCTCATTCCTTCCTGATATAGGTAATTTGTGTTTCTTTTCACTCTTTTGCTGTCTCTTTTTTGGGATGAGTGTTTACCAAATATATTAAAATTTCTAGAGAGGTGCATCTTTTATGAGGAAATTAAGCCCTTATGTCAGTGCTGTCATCATGGGATTAGTGTTGTAAAGCGGGCTCTAAGGGAGTGCTTTTGCCCCTTCCACTGTGGGAACATACAGTGACATGTCATCATTTGTGAATCAGAAAATAAGTACTCCCCAAACACTGAATTTGTGTGCATCTTGATTTTGAACTTCCTGTCCCCCACGACAGTGACAACCAAATTTCTGTTGTTTATAAGCTACCCAGTCTATGACAAAAATTGGTACCAAGGTTGGGACGTCACTATACCAAATACAGAAGATGAAGAAGTGGTTTTTGGGTTGAGTAATGGGAAGAGTCTTAAAGAATTTTGGGATGTAGAATTGAAGAAGCCTACGTTGTTGTGAAGAGACACTTAACGGTAATTCTAGTGAGGTCTCAGACGGAGAAGCAGAGCTGTAAGGAAAGCCTGAATCTCTACGGAAAATACGTAAGTGGTTGTAATCAGTGGATGTTGGTAGAAATACAAACAGTAAAGGCCATTCTGCTGTTGTTGCAAATGAAGATGAGAAACATTTTGTTAGAAACTGGAGGAAAATGAGAAAATAAAGTGTCAAAAAACTTCACTGAATCGCATTTATGTCCTAGTCTTTTGTGGAAGGTAGATCTGCAAATGATGAAATAGGATATTTAGATGAAAACGTTTCTAAGCAAAGTGTTGAAAGTGCACCATTGCATCTCTTGAATGTTGAGTAAAGTGCAAGAAAAGAGAAACAACTCACGGAAAGGATTTGTAGCAACAGGAAAGTAGGACTTAAAGATTAAAAAAATATATATCAGCCAGTTCTATTTTACTTAAAAGAGAAAGAATGTTTGGAAAAGAAAACAAACAGTGTAGCCAAGGGACCATTTGAAAAAGAGATTGGTGAGGATCAGTCTGGCAGTATTCATCAAGACAATGGAAAAATGACCCTTAACGCATTTCAGAGATTATAAGGGTTGTTAAAGGAGATGCTGTGGGTGCCCGTGGGACTGAGGGGCTGGCTGCTCAGTGCTGCCTCAAGTCTCTGCTCCCTGAACTCCATCACTATACTTTTTGGCTACACTGGTAGGTTTCTTTACGGCCTGCACATGCCCAACAAAGCTATGGGGGAGTGGCTACCTCCATCTAGATTTCAAAGGCTGCCCAGAGAACTACAAAACCCAGACAGAAAACTATGGGGATGGATCCACCACAGAGAGTCCCATTATAAAAATGCCTACTAGAGCCAAGGAGGCAGGGCCATCTCTGAAACCCTATATTGGTAGACTCCAGGCTGGGAGAGCCACAGGTGTGAAACCCAGACACAAAACCACCATAAAGTGGGACCACAGCAAAGAATCACTGCAGGGTTGGGGTCACGAAATGCCATGTGGTCAGGGTCACTGGCCTAGTGGACCACCCTAGTGAGTTCAAAATATGGACATCCACCAAGTGAGCCCAAATGACAGAGCCTCAAGACAACTCAAGGAAAAGTATTCTTAAGCTTTAAGGTTTTAGACTTCCTTGGTACCTGTTATTCCCCATTTCTTTCTTATTTTTCCCTTTGGAATGGGAATATTTCCTTATGCTGGTCCCACCATTGTATTTTGAAAGCACATGATATGTTTGATTACAAAGGTTCACAACTGGAGGGGAATTTGCCTCCAAACCTTGAATCTCACCCATATTTAATTTAGCCGATATTTAAATGAGACTTTGAACTAAAACCTTTTGATTTGATACTTGAACAAATTAAGACTTTTGAAGCTATTGGGGCAGAATGAATAAATTTTGCACATGAAGATACATATTGGGGGAGAAGCAGAATTCTAGGTCTGTGTGTTTTTGTCCCCCTCAAATTCGTAGGCTGAAATCCTAATTTACAAGGTAATAATATTAGCAGTGTGGCCTTCAGTGAGCTGATTAGGTCATAAGGTGGCATCCTTATGAGTGAAATTAGTATCCTTACATAATAAAAGAGACCCCAGAGAGCTGTCTCATTTCTTCTACCACGTGAGCACACTGTGAGATAGTGCCATCCATGAACCAGGAAATGGGCCATCACCAGACACTGAATCTGCCAGCCCCTCAATCCTGAACTTTCCAGTCTCCATAACTGTGAGAAATAAATTTATATTTTTTGTAAGCTACTCAGCCTATGGCATTTTTTATAGGAGCCTGAAGAAAGTAAAACATCAGTAATATATATACATGAAGTCTTCCTTATTTCCTTCTGTTCTCCTAACTTATTTTGCTGCATACCTAATCAATAGCTAACATTATATGTTTGTATACTTGCTAAAAATCTAATCTCTAACTGCAAGGGGAGGGAGGGGCACACCTCATCAACAAGGGTACCTGCATAATCAACGTCTGCATACCTAACCCTGAACTGCACCCCACATCTTTATAATAAAATAATAATTTAAAAAAAAAGAACCTTGCTCCATCCTCAGGGTGACCTCATGAGTCTAATGGCTGCAGGAGCTTCTACTGTCTCAACCACACTCCAAGCTGGAAGAGAAAAGAAACGCTAAACGCCGAAGGTGACCCCGTCTACAGCCCTTTATAGGAAAACTCCGCAGAAGCCCCACCCAACAACTCCCACATGCATGTCATTGGCCAGAATGTAGTCACATGACTGCATCTCATTGGCCACAATGTAGTCATATGACTGCATCTCATTGGCCAGAATGTAGTCACAGGACTGCATCTCATTGGCCAGGACATAGTCACATGGATGCATCTTGTTGGCCAGAGCTTAGTCACATGACTAGCTCCAGTTGCAAGGGAGTCCAGCGCTGAGTCACATGACTAACTCTGGCTGTAAGTCTACAATTAATTTTGTAGATTCCAAAGTATAATCTAGCTGGGCACCATATTGCCCCGTGAGGAAGAGAGTCTCTTAGTAAGGAAGGAGGAGGAGTGGACCTGGGTGGGGTACACCACAGGCCACTCAGGCT
This sequence comes from Tarsius wallacei, assembly GCA_963574415.1. Taxonomy (NCBI): domain Eukaryota; kingdom Metazoa; phylum Chordata; class Mammalia; order Primates; family Tarsiidae; genus Tarsius; species Tarsius wallacei. The sequence goes on from CAUYQG010052242.1 coordinate 9,063, forward strand.
GCAGGAAAATTTCCGGGGGTCTGGGGATCGACCCTCCTGGAAGCTCTCAGGAGGGGGCTGCGTCCAGGATCTCTGCGGGGAGGGGTGACTGGCAGCTGTGTTAGGAGAACCGGATGGCGAGGCCCGGAGGTCCGGATCCCGGTCCTGGCTCCCATGTCGCAGGCCTCGAGGGCTCCGCGGAGGCCCTGCAGGGTCCATCGACGGCCGGCTGCAGTCTGACGACCGCTGTCCCTATTTCCACAACAGGAGCGGGTCCCAGGTAGGAAAGTCTGCTTCTTCTCTGCGGCCTGGCCCCTCGCTGCCCTGAGCCCACCACCCGGCCGTGGGAGGCCAGGAAGGCCGGCTATTCATGGACTTTCCCGGCGGGAGTCCCCGAGGGGGTTTTTTTCGTGGTCACTGAGGGTCGCCGCGGGGAACCCGGGCCATGGCGAAAGGTTCTTAAAAGAGGAAAATTACCCAGAAAGCGTCTCCCAAAGAAAAGTCGGCTTTAAAAAAGTTTGCGCATGTTGCAAAAGCATTATCTTTAAGTCCTCCAGCTAGGCTAAAAGCCTAGCCCATTCCTCCCTGGGATTTCCAGTGAATTAATAATGCCACTGATGAATATTCAAAAGTAGGCAGCTATTGTGCCTCCAAGCACATAATTAATTATTCATTACACATTTTTATTCACTGAATTAAAAAACACAGGGTGCTCTGGGAAACGGAGTGTACTTCACTGCAGGGGCATGAAATTCCACACTGCCCCTTTAAGGACCATTATTCTCTATTTGTGGTTACCAGGCAACATAAATGCCGGGCAATTAGATCATGGGTTGTCCCCGAAGACTGATGGGATAATAAGCAGTAGTTAAGTATTAAGTTGACCCAGAGAGGGTCCCATATGAATAAACCTGGGTAGGACCACAGCTGGTGTCTTTTAAATGAAACTTTTATATTCATACCGTACAAAAGGTGATTCTGTTCTAGGAACGAGCGAGCGTCGGCAACGCTCGTCTGCAAACCCTGCACAGGTGGAGTGTGAGGCCCGACGGTCACCGCTGCGCTTGCAAAGTTGTGCAGAGAGCGTACTGTCCCAGATGGCCAACTGGGCTGAGACATCAGGGTTCAGTCTCAGCCTCCCCAAAAAGGAAGTGTGTTTGCTGGCGGTTTCCGAGTTGGATGCAGGTGGTGGTGATGAGAACTGGGTTTCTCTACCAGAGGAGCTGAGGTCAGCAAAGGCCAGCCCTGCCAGGAAGGCCTAGACAACAGGAGCACTGGTCGCTCCCACTCAAGGCCACTCGCTCACTCTCAACTACGGCCCCAGAAGAGCCTTCTGCTCTTGACCCCATCGCGGAGGCCTGACGAGCCCAGGGCTGGAGCTCCAGCTCTGTGCTGCTGCCTCTCTCCTGGACTCCAAACCCCTCGGGGACTAAATTCAGGTCCTGGTCGTGCACGTCTGTATCTTCAGAGTCCGCCACAGTGGGCTCTCCACAGGTGGGTATGAGATATATATTAAGGGTTTGGGAAACTTTGAGTCATGCTGTTTGGTTATAAAACAAAGCTCGAATTGATGGTTACAGTTTACTGTTCCTGTACGTGCTCCACTGTTTGCAGATCTCTTGGTACTTCTCTTAAATGCTCCTGAGTGCTGCCAGCAGGAATGGCATATATAGTTGGACAGGATGTGAACTGCACAAGGACATGATTAGAGCCTGAAATCCAGCCTGTGGTCCATCACCAAGTTGCATGCTTGTCCAGAGGGGCCACCTTTTCCCAGTTCTCACAGAGGCATCTGCTGGGCCGATGGCAGACACTGGCTCTGCACAAGAAGAAGCAGTTGTCAATCTGACAGGCTGAGGCCAGGGCCCAGAAGCTCATGGCTCCTCCAGCGTGGTACAAGAGAAAGGACCTCAGGGAGAGTCTGTTTTCCGTCCTCTTGCAGGCCCTGGTGACAAGGACAAGATGCAGGCCCTGGGTCATCCCCGCTGGTGATGTAGGGACAGGGAGAGAAAGTCTGGGCCAGCAGTGAGAACTAGCAAGACAGAATGCAGGACACTTCTTTGGTGTGAGTCTGAAAGCAGCCCTGTGAGGTGTGACCCCATTTGTAGATGGGGAGACAGGCTTAGAGAGTTTAAACAACCTGTCCCTGGTCACGGGGCTGGGACCAGGGCTCAGCCACATAGGCTGGTTCCAGAGCCCTGCTCCTAACCAGGACTGATAACAGAATAGTTAACAGTCCAAGGGTATTAGGACAGAAACCAGCCTCCAACTGGAGCAGAGTCCTGGAGGCCCTCCACTGGACAGAGTTAATCCCTCAGCTGCTGGATTATTTGGTGGTCAGGGGGGTTGAGGAGGGCCCTCAATGGATCAAGCAGCCACTATTTACCTACTGGGATGCAGACATTTTTGTGTTTTGACACCTTGCTGGCACCTACTTGTCAAGGGTCAGCCTGCCTTAGAGGCCCCCCATGAGTCTGAGAGAAGCATAAGGAAGGTTCCGGAAGGAGAGTCCTGAGCAAGCAGTAGAGTCTGAAGTCAGCAGGTGCAGATGCGGCAGCTGGAGACGACGGGCTGGGGGACTTCCTGCAACCATCTTTTCAGGAACTGGGCTAGGGTCTTCCTGCCCAGACAGAAAACTTAAACTCACTCATGGGCAGCTGACGAAGGGAAAACAAGGCCGATGACGGAGTGGCCCAGCTCCTGGACCCAGCACAGCCACTGACCTAGCACCCTCTGTCACATCTTTCGTCTCCTTGCTGGCAAAATAGAGGATTTGGGCTAGAAAACCTCCTAGGAACATTCCAACAATAATATTTTACGATTCCACATTTCTAACAAATGAAAACACTATTGAAGAAAAATGAAAAATAAAAACATCTGCACTTTTGCCATTGAGGTTTTGTGTTGCCTTTTTTTTTAATGTCCTGTGATCCCCATTGGTGACAGGAGATGATGGTTTTATTGTAGTTGTAGATCATTAATTTTGTAGACAAAAATGTGAAAACACAGCTTATCTCTGTCTGCAGACACTTTACTATGCCAGAGCATGAAACAGTTTTCGGCTGAAGATAAAGAACTGCTGTCTAGAGTTTTGTGAGACAATTCCTTCCAAAGCAAAGTGGGCTTCATGTTAGACATGAGAGATACAGCTTGCAGCAGTCCCCAGGTAAGGACTGAAGTGTGTCAGGCGAGGGGGAGGAAGGGTGGAAAAGCTGCAGAAAAGGCCAGAAGAAGACCCAGCTCTCCTGCACTTGCACATCGAGCCACCCAGCCAATTCAGATCCTGTGCAGATGCTCTCAGAGCCACTGCTGGGACACCACCATGGCTGCCTGCCTGCCTGCCTTCCTTCCTTCCTTCATGTCTTTCTTGAGAGTGAGGTTGTTTTTCTGTTTGTTTTTCTGAGCTTATAGCACAGTGCCTGAGACAGTGAACACTTGATAAAGGTTGGATAAATGATAGGATGGGTGGATGGATGAATGAATGGATAGATGAGTAACCCAGGTTTCTCTTTCTCCATTTTCAAGGGTGGTCAGCATTTACACATTTAGTAAATCTGCCTCCTGGAAGGGTTGTACTTCCAAATGTCCTCCAGGTATTCTACACCTTTAAATGTGAGCCCTTAAAAGTCACCGCTAGTCAGTTGCAGTGACTCACGCCTGTCATCCCAGCACTTTGGGAGGCGGAGGCGAGAGGATTGCCTGAGCCCAGGGGTTTGAGACCAACCTGGGCAATTTGGCAAGACCTCACCTCTACGATAAATTAAAAAATAGATGGGTGTGGTGGTGCACACCTATGGTTCCAGCTACTTGGAAGACTGAGGCAGAAAGATTGCTTGAGCTCAGCAGGTAGAGTCTGAAGTGGCCATGAGCGTACCCCTGCACTCCAGCCTGGGTGTCAGAATGAGACTCTGGCTCAAAAAAAAAGAGCCAATGCTGGGCCATTGTTTTGTTAAACTCTGGCCAGGCCACGTGCTCAGTAAGCTATGACCAGGCCATATTTCCTAGCTTTGGCTCCCTCCCCTATTTTGGGGAGGTGAATCTCCCCCACACACACACACACACCTTTCTAAATAAACTATATTTTGTAATCCAGAAAGCAAAAAAGTCAATGCTGGCAGGACTTTCCAGTATAGCAGAGTGAGGATCACTGATAAAACTGGAAAAAATTGTCCAAAACAATCATTGCAGAAATCTGTAAATCATCAAGTTGAGGAGTGAGTATTCATGAAAAACTACTGAAGTTCAGATAAGAACAGTGGAGGCAGTAGTGTTCTTGCCTGGGGCTTCTCCCATCTCCCACCCCAGATCTGTTCTCCCAAGACAAGTCGAGTCATGAACACCAGTAGCTCTGAGCTGTCTTGATTGGCGTGGAGTGCTGGAAAACCCCAGACCCAGTGGCACTTTCAGTCATCTCAGTGGCAGATGAGCAGAAAGGACCATCCATTCAGCTATCCTGAGATTGTGGTTCTGATTGGAGCAAGCACAGACTAGCCAGAAATTTGTCAGGGAGTGGTGGAAAAATGACACAGCAATAGGGAGCCTCGGTAAGCTCTTGACATCCGAGCAGGAGAAACCTGAGAGGAACCAAGCTATCCACCATTGCAGGCTATGAGGAGACGCTCATGTGCTGAGGAGATATGAAAGAAAAGGGCAGGCAGACTTGAAAGCTGTTTGAGCTTTAAATGTGTTCCTCCACCTGTACACACTAATATGTTAGGAGAGGGTGAAAGCCTTACTTGCCCAAAGTGTCTTAGCCTCATGTTAGCAATCATTGGCCAGTAAACTATATAGACAGGGGAATGAGCCCAAGGAGGTCAGGCTTAGAAACAAAACAAAGAATTTTTAAAAACTGAGTGGAAACATCTGCAGTTGCATTCTGTAGTAAACTAAATACCACAGATTTTGTTCAGGCAAGTTATGAAGCAACAACCAAATAGCTACAACAGCCACACTTGACTAAGAATCCAGGGTTGCTATAATATATCATCTTAAAATACACTATTTTTAACAAGAAATTATGAGATCTGCAAAGGAGAGCATAATTAATACTAAGAAGGAAGGGGGAAGAAGTCAATGAAAACCGTTAGGTTAAAAATTCCAGTAAAGGCCTCCAAACTGTTAGGTCAGACCCTTGGGGGTTCGGGAGGGTGTCTGTGATCTGATGTCATGCATAAGACGCAAAGAATTGCGCAGAAGTTAGATCAGAAAGTATAGTTTATTTGGAAAGCAAATTGGAGAGAGAGGGAGGAGATTCACTTCCCCAGGGTAGGGGAGGGAGCCAAAGCTAAGAAACATGGCAGCCATAGCTCAAAGAGCTGTGTGACCCCACCACAGTTTAGCAAAGCAATGACGTATGGCCACTTGCAGTTGAATGCTTTTAAACCCTCCCTTTGATGGGAGCAGGTTGTTAAGGTGATTGGGTGATGGTGTGTTTCATGTCATCGGGAAGAGGACAAGTAAGTGCAGGTACTGACATCAGGTGGTAGACAGTAGGCAGATGGTCAGTCAGTCACCATGGTTGCCATGTTGATGGGATCTGTGTTGAGAAGGTCATAAAGGGCTGATGAGTAAAGGCTGTTAAGAGAATATGACAGAACTAGGCAGTGTTAAAATGGCTGCTCTCATTGTATATTAACTCATCTTGGTCCTTTCAGAACCTGTCTGTAAGAGGGCCCAGATATTGGAATTTGCAGACAAGAACACCAAAGCAGCTATTGTAAATATGTATATATTTTTAAAACTAAAGGTAGCTGACTTCCAAAAAATTAAAAGAAAGTATGATGACAATTACTCAGAAAAGTAGAGAATATCAATAGAGATCGAAATTACTTATTTGTTTTTTAAAAAAGGAAATTCTAGGAATGAAAACAACAATAACCGAAATGAAAATCTTATAGGAGGGACTCAACACTGAGATTGAAATGACCAGGAGACAGAATTTAAAAACTTGAAGATAGATCAGTAGAAATTATTCAGTCTGAAAACAATGGGGGAGAAAAGAATGCAGAAAAATGAACAGAGCCTTAAAGGCATATGGGACAACATTGAACAAACAGGGATGTGAGGAAAGGAGAGAGAGGAAAAAAAATGTATAATGTAGGAAGAAACCAACTCAGCTTTTTCTACTATACTTTCAATACACAGAACACTTCCTGTGACTACAGATATGTTGGGATTTATCCTCACACACCAAGATGGCAGTCAGTTCTACAGTGGATACCAGCTGAGTGTCCTCTAATTCAATTCTGTAAACCCAAAATAAAACTCTAAGCCCCCAACTGGCTGAACAGATCCCCTCTGGGACAAGGGAACCCTGAAAAACTAAATTCCCGGATATGGCAGCAAAGGAGGTAAAGTACATCTTGTTATACTCCCTGCCTTTTGGAGTTTATGCCCAACTGACTAGCATTAATATTAAAATAGTTTGGCCAGGCATGGTGGCGCACGTCTATAATCCCAGTACTTTGGGAGGCTGAGGTGAGAGGATTGCCTGAGCCCATGGGTTCAAGACCAGTTGGGGCAACTGGGCAAGACCTCATCTCTAGAATAAATCAAACAATGAGCCAGTTGTGGTGTCATGTGCCTGTAGTTCCAGCTACTCGGAAAGCTGAGGCAGAAGGATCACCTGAGCCCAGCAGGTTGAGGCTGCAGTGGCCATGACCATGCCACTGCACTCCAGCCTGGGCGACAGAGTGAGACTCCAACTCAAAAAAAAAAAAATTAGAAGTCATAAGACTGACAAAACAGATTCTGTGGCAATAAAATACAAAATTCCAACCTGAGTCTGGGATAGCAACACATGACTGATAGCAGGCCCTAAAGAAAATAAAAATATTTTACCCCAAAATGTACTTCTTTGAAATATTTTGGAATGTCCCTGCACAATTATCTCTTGGCAAAATTTGCATCTGTAGAGAATCTCCTTTCCTAGTTCTCGCCCAGATTCAGGAGATATTTAAGAGTGTAAGACCTTTTAAAGTCCCAAAAGAGACATTTACTGTTATTCTCTCTGAAGCCTGCTACTTAGAGACTTCATCTGGATAACAAGAACCTTAGCTTCCACAATCCCCCTTATCTTAACTCAAGCATTTCTTTTACTGACTTAAAATTCTTCAGATAGCTTACCTCTTTCAACCAATTGCCAAGCAGAAAAAAATGAGTGGAAATACTCAGGTTGTTTTTACTTTGTCTCAAAAATAAAAAATTAAAATGGAAAGAAATGGAAAGGATAAACAATCAATAATTACAGTTGGAGACTTCAGTACCCAACTGTCAATAACAAATTGAATAACCTGAAAGCTCCACCCTACTTAAAACACCGTCCTTTCCCTGCTTCAAGGTGTTCTGTCTTTCTGGATTGAACCAATGTATACCTTACATGTAGTGTTTTATGTCTGCCTATAATTTCTATTTCTCTAAAATGTATAAAACCAAACTGTAACCGTACTACCTTGGACACATATTCTCAAGATGTCTTGAGACTGTATTGTAGGCCATGATCACTCATATTTGGCTCAGAACACACCTCTGTAGGTATTTTACAGTGATTAACTTTTTCATCAGTAATTTGAGTCTGACACTATCTACCTGGAGATAGCATTAGATCCCACAGGTTGAGAGCTCAGAACCACAGAACTTTTCCCAACTTCAGATGCCAGTAGCAAGTGTAGATTGTGGTCCGAGCTTCTGAACAACCAGCCCTAAATCAAGGGTTCCCATGACTTCCTCCTCGGGCTCAGTGTGGTAGAGTGGCTCACAAAACTCAGAGAGACGCTTTACTTACATCTACTTATTTATTATGGATGATATTACAAAGGATACAAGTAGCAGCCAGATGGAAGAGGTGCATAAGGTGAGATGTGGGAGCAGGGGTGTAGCGCTTCCATGCCATCTTCAGTCACGCCACCTCCGAGAACCTCCATGTGTTCTGTTATCCAAAAGCTCTTCAGATCCAATCCTTGTGGGCTTCATTACATTCAAGCTTCATTACATAGGTAAGCTTGACTGAATCACTGGCCGTTGCTGATTAACTTAACAGTGAGTCCCTTCTCTTGTCCTTGGACATTGGGGATGGGGCTGAAGTCCCCAGCCTTCTAATCGTGCCTTCTTCCTGTGACCAGCCTCATCCTAAAACTACCTAAGGGCTGCCAACTACCAGTTGTTAGTCTACAAATGACACTCATTATTACTCCAGCAATTCCAAAGATTTTAGAAGTTATATGTCAGGAAAGGGAATGAAGACCATATATATATTTCACAACATCACAGAGAATGAAAAGAGAGAATTATGAAGAGATAATGGCAAAAATTTTCCAAATTTGGTGAAAAACATGATATATTTTGGAAGCTTAATAAACCACAAGTAGAATAAACACAGAGACCTACCCTAGACTTACCACAGTAACTCTGTTGAAAAACAGAAAACCTTGAAAGCACCAAGGGAAAAACGACTCATCACATACGGGGGAAACAACACTATGATGAGTGAATGCCTTCTCATCAGAAATAATGGAGGCCAGAAGGGAGTGGAGTGACATATTCAAAGTGCTGAAGGAAAAAAAGCTGTCAACTATGAATTCTATATCTACCAAAACTATTCTTCATAAAATGAAAGTGAAATGGAGACATTCTCAAACAAGCAGTAATAGATAATTTGTTGCTAGCAGACCTGCCTTAAAAGAAACAAGTGAAGTGACTGGGCACATTGGCTCATGCCTGTAATCCTGGCACTTTGGGAGGCGGAGGTGGAAGGGTTGCTTGAGCCCAGAAGTTTGAGAGCATCCTGGGCAACATAGCAAGACCTTGTCTCTACAGAAAATAAACAAATTAGCCAGGCATGGTGGCACACCATGCTGCTCAGGAAGCTGAGGTGGAAGGATAACCTGAGCCCAAGAGGGTGAGGCTGTGGTGAGCTGTGATCATACCACTGCACTTCAGCCTAGGCAACAGAGTGAGACCCTGACTCAAAACAACAAAAACAAATAAAAAACACTATAAGAAGTCCTTTAATCTAAAAAGAAATAATACCAGATTTGAGTCAATGCAAATAAATAAAACACCAGAAAATGTAAATATGTGGATAAAAGATGATATTTTAAACAAATATTTTCCAGCTGGGTATAGTGGATCAAACCTGTAATCCCAATACTTTGGGAGGCCGAGGCAAGAGGATTGCTTGATCCCAGGAGTTTGAGACCAGCCTGGATGATATAGCAAGACCTCATCTCTACAAAAACAAAAAATTAGCCAGGCATGGTGGCATGTGCCTGTGGTCGCAGCTACTTGGTAGGCTGAGGTAGAAAGTTCACCTGAGCACAGGAGGTCAAGGCTGTGGTGAGTTGTGATTGTGCCACTGCACTACATCCTGGGTGATGGGGTGAGATTCCCTGCTCAAAAAAAAAATTTTCCTTTAAAAGTTGTAAAACTGTGGAAAACAATAACACTGTATTGTTGAGCTTATAACACATACTTACACACACACATGTAATATATATGACAACAGCATAAAGAGGGAGGAGGAAATGGAGCTATATAGGAGCAAACATTCTATGTTTTATATTAATGTTTTATATTAACTAAATTAGTATTAATTTGAAGCAGGTTGTGACAAATTAAGTAGCATATTGTAATCCCTATAGCAGTCACTAAAAGAAAAAAATAATAAATTAAAAAATAGATTTTAAAAAACCAACAAAGGAATTACTATGCTAAAAATTATCTGTTTAACACAAAAGAAAGAGAGGGAGAAACAGAAGAAAAAAGGCAAAAATATATAGAAAACATGGTAATACAGAAGATATAAATATGACCATATCAATAATTACATTAAATGTAAATGGATAAAACAGCTCAATAAAAATGCGAGGTTGTCAGACTGGATTTTTTTTCAGCCAGCAATACACTATATACAAGAAACTTGTCTTGGATTCAAACATGCAAAGGAAAAGTATAGGAAAAGATATACCTTACAAGCAGTAAACATAATAGAGCTACAGTCAATAATTATAGTTGGAGACCTGGGTACCCAACTGTCAATAACAAATTGAATAACCAGACAAATCCACAAGAGTTCAGAAGGCAACCCTAGCAACCAATTTCACCTAACCAGCATCTGTCGAATACCCACCCAATGACAGCAGAATACACATTCTTGTTAAGCATATATGGAACATTCTTAAGGATGGGTTGTATTTTTAAACAAGTCTCAATACATTTAAAAGGATTGAAATGATACAAAGTATGTGGAAGGAGGGACCTCAAGAAACTTAGAATAAACATAGTTCACATTTTGCGTCAGCTTTTTTTGCTTAGACACGCTTTGAATCTAGCACAGGTTAGACGTAGATAGATACATTTCCAATAGGCAGGTTTGGCAGGTTTTAGGAAACTTTCGGACATTCTACTGCAGGCCAAGCTAGCAGCCTATCCCACCTCCTCAGCAAATCTCCACCAGATGCAAGACAAGGACAATCCAACCTTTCAACTCGTGGTTTAGCATAACAATCTCTAAGAAACTTTCAGGTTCCTTGACAAAAGGTGGAAGGTCAAAGATCACCCCTTAGCTGACTGAAGTCATAGAAATGATAATAAGACCACCTTTTTGACAAGGAACTTATGGATTGGAAATGTCTGAAAGGTCTCTTGCAGGAAAAACCCCTCCCCTTGTCTCCTACCATCTGGCCCACCACCCAAGGGCATGAAATACTAATGTCTGGCAATATCAAAACATAAGACTCATGTGGTTACAATCAACATCAAAGACCCGAAGCCCTGGACATTCTTTTTGGCCCAGACCCCTTTGGGCCCAAAATCCCCTTACCCCACAGGCGCTTAAATATAAAGAGTTCTTGGCCCACATTTGCACTTGGAAACAGCCTGTGAAAGATGAATAATACGCTTTACTTCCTTCTTTCTTGGTTGCAATCCTGCATTATTCCCATGGTACCAGCACTGGCCCACCTTCTCTCAGTTTACCCTTTCAGTATGCTCTCTGATCGCAACAGAAATAAATTAGAAATAAGCAATAAAAAGGAATTTGGGGAATCCTCCAAATATTTGAAAATTAAACATCACACTTGGAAATAACACATGGACCAAAGAAAAAAATTAAAAATTAAAAAACATTTTAACTGAGTGAAAACAAAAACAAAACATATACAAATTCATGAGAAGTACTAAAGCAATGCTTTGAGAAAAATACATAGCTTTAATCATTTTATTAAAAATAAAAAACAGTATCAAATTAATTAAGCTTCCTCCTTAAAAAACAAAGAGCAAACTAAATCCAAGGCAAATGGAAGGAAATAAATAATAAAGAGGAAAGCAGACTCCGGTGAAATAAAAATAGAAAAATCAATGAAACCAAAAGTTTATCCTGTTGAGAGATCAGCAAAGTTGATAAATCTTTAGCTAGACTAATCAAGAAAAAAAGACAAATTGCCGGGATCAGGAATGCAAGGGGGAGCATTGCTACCAAATATAAGTTTAAAAGGATTATGGAAGAAACTGTGAACAACTTTATGCCAATAAATTAGACAATTTAGGTGAAGTGGGCAAATTCCTAGGAAAACACAAATTACCAAAATTGACTCAAGAAGACAGAAAATCTAAATAGACCTGTAATTTGCATCCATTCAGCTGGGCCAAGAGATACCCAGATAGCTAGCAAAACATCTGGGCGTGTCTGTGAGGGTGTTTCTCTAAGAGATTAACATTTAAATAAGATTGAGTAAAGAGATTGCCCTCACTCATGTGGGTGAGCATCTTCTAATCTGTTGTGAGTAGAACAGAATGGCACAGGAAGGGCAGAGTCTTTCTCTTGTCTGGCGCCTAGGCATTCAGCATTCATCTTCTGCTGCCTTCAGACATTAGAACTCCGGGTTCTTGGACCCTCAGACTCCAGGACTAGACCAGCAGCTCCCCAGTTCTCACGTTTTTAGCTTCGGACTAAATTACATCACTGACTTTCCTTGCTCTCCCTCTTGCAAACAGCATGTTGTGGGCCTTCTCAGCCTCCATAATGAGCGAGCCAGTTCTCATAATCATCCCCCTCTTATATGTTTCCTGTTGATTTTATTTCTCTGGAGAACACTGACTAATATCATTCATTAAAAATAAAAATTTGAACTAGTAGCCGGGCCTGGTGGCTCATGCCTGTAATCCCAGCACTTTGGGAGGTGGAGGCGAGAGGATTGCCCGAGTCCAAGGGTTTGAGACCAGCTTGAGTAACATGGTGAGACCTCATCTCCACAATAAATCAAAAAATTAGCTGGGTGTAGTGGTGTATGCCTCTAGTTCCAGCTACTTGGAAAGCTGAAATGGAAGGATCACCTGAACCCAGCAGGTCGAGGCAATGGTGGCCATGAGCATGCCACTGCACTCCAGCCTGGGCAACAGAGTGAGACTCCGACTCAGAAAAAAAAAATGAACTAGAGAAAAGTCCAGTCTTCAATAATGAATACTATCAACTATCTAAAGAAGACATAATACCAATCCTTTACAAACTTTTTCTATTTTTAGGCAGAACTGCTTTAATACCAAAGCCAGACAAGCTAGCACAAGAAAAAATTAAACTATAGATCAATATTTCTCATGAATATAGATGTACGATTGTTAAACAAAATATTAGCAAACCAAATCCAACAATATATAAAAAGGATTATTCACCATGACCGAGTGGCATTTGTCCCAGAAATACAAGGTTGGTTTAACATTTGAAAATCAATTAATGTGATACATCATATCAATAGAATAAAGAACAAAACCCACATGATCATCTTAATAGATGCAGAAAAAAGCATTTGACAAAATTTAACCACTCATGATTTAAAAAAAACTCTGAACACAGTAGAAATAGAAAGGAAACTTCTCAACCTGATTAAGGTCATCTATGAACAACCTGTTGCTAACTTTATACATAATAGTGAAAGACTTTCTCCCTAAAATCGGGAACAAGGCAAAGATGTCTGTCGTCACCACTTCTATTCAACATTGTACAGGCAGTTCTAGCCAGTGCATTTAGACAAGGAAAATGAATAAAAGGCATCGAGAGTGGAAGAGACATAAAACTTTCTACTATAAATGGTAAAGCCTAAGGAATACACAAAAATACACACACCCCACTAGAACTAACATATGAGTTCAAGATGCAAGATTAATATACAAAAACGAATTATACTTCAATTATACTAAAAGCAAATAATCTGAAAAATGAAACTTAAAATTGCATTTACAGTGATATCAAAAAGAATAAAATACATAGGGCTAAATTTAACTGCAGAAATGCAAAGTTTGTACACTAAAGCTATAAAACATTGCTAGGATAATCTAAATAAAATGTAAATAAATGGCAAAACAGTCCATTCACATGGATTGGTGACTCAGTATTGTTGAGATGATGATTCTCCCCAAATTGAACTATGTGTTCAATGTCATCCATATCAAAATCAGTAGAACTATTTTGCAGAAATTGACTAATTGGAAAATCCATATGGCAACGCAAAGGACCCATGATAAAACACTATTTAAAAAGAACAAAATTGAAGAACTTACACTATCCACCTCCAAAGCTTACTACAGACCAGTTTGAGCAACATAGTGGTGCCTGGTTTCTACAAAAAAATCAGAAGACGTGGTAACACGTGCCTGTAGTCCCAGGTACAGGAGGCTGAGGCAAAATAGTCACCTGAGCCCAGGAGGTCAAGACTGCTGAGAGCCATGATCATGCCATTTGCACTCCAGCCTGGGCAACAAAGTTAAGACCTCACCTCAAAAATTTTGTTTTTATTAAAAAAAAAAAACACCCTTATTATAAAGCTACTACAATCAAGATAATGTGGGTCGGGCATAAGAATAGGACCCATAGAGTATAACTAAGAGTCCATTATTTCACTTATGATCAGCTGATTTTTGACAAACCGTGCCAAGGCACTCAACAGAAAGATAGTCTTTTCAACAAATGGTACTGGAACACTGGGATATCCATATGCAAAAGAATTAATTTAGACCCTTCATCCTATAAACAAAAATTAATTCAAAATGGGTCATAAACTTAAAATATGAGCTAAAAATTTAAAACTTCTAGAAGAAAACTTAGCAAAAAAAATTTAACTTGAGTTAGGCAGAGCATTCTTGATACAACATCAAAAGCACTCTCCATAAAAGAAAAAAAAAAAGATAAATTGAGCTTCATTAAAATTTTAAAGATTTTGTGCTTCAAAAGATAACAGTAAGAAAATGAAAAGAAAAAACACAGACTGGGAGAAAATATTTACAATCGCATGTTTGATAAATGATTTGTATTCAGAACTCTTACAACACACCAATAATTAGAAGCATAACAAATTTAAAAGCTCAAAAATAGACAACACTAAATAAATATCTCACCAGAGAAGACATAGAGTTGGCCAATAGTCACATAAAAAATGCTTAGCGTCATCATTCGTTAGGGAAATGCAAATCAAAACCATAGAGATGGAGCTTCAAGATGGCAGACTAGGCCAGGCTCGGTGGCTCGTGCCTGCAATCAATCCTAGCACTTTGGGAGCCTGAGGTGGGAGGAGTGCTTGACGCCAGGAACTCAAAAAAAATAAAAGCTAGATGTCGTGGCAAATGCCTATAGTCTTGGCTGCTTGGGAGGTTGAGGCAGGAGGATGACTTGATACCAGAAGTTGTAGGCTTCTGTGAGTTATGGTGGCAACACTTGCACTCCAGCTGGGGTGACAGAGGGAGACACTGTCTTTTTTTTTTTCAGCGTCTCCCTGTGTCACCTAGACTGGAAGACAGTGCCATGATCATAGCTCACTGAAGTCTTGACCTCCCGAGCTCAGATGAAACTTCCACTTCAGCCTCCTGAGTAGCTGGGACTACAGGCACACGCCACCACACCTGGCTGATTTTTTTTTTTTTTTTTTTGTAGCAACAAGGTCTCTCTATGTTGCCTAGGCTGGTCTCGAACTTGGGCTCAAGCAATCCTCTTGCCGCGGCCTCCCAAAATGCTGGGATTACAGGCGTGAGCAACCATCCCTGTGCCCAGCCAAGAGAGACTTCATCTCTTAAAAAAAGAAAATGGCTGACTAAAGGCCTCTGGCACTCAACCCCTCCACAAAGAAAAAACAAATAACAAGTAGAAAATCACACCTCAGCCGGGCTCGGTGGCTCAGCCTGTAATCGCCTGAGCCCGCGGTTCGAGACCCGCCTGGGCAACTTGGTGAGACCTCATCTCTACAATAAATCAAAAAATTAGCCGGGCGTGGTAGTGCTCGCCTGTAGTTCCAGCTACTTGGAAGGCTGCGGTGGAAGGATCGCCGGGGCCCAGCAGGTCGAGGCCGCGGTGGCCGGGAGCGGCCACTGCACTCCAGTCTGGGCAACGGAGTGAGACTCCGACTCAAAAAAAAAAGAAAATCACATCTCAAATAAGAGAACACTGGAATTCAACAAAGAAGTGACAGGAAAACCCCAAGGCACAGAAGGTGAGGGAAGCAAGGCAGCCAGCTCAGCCAGGATCAGCTGGGAGCCAGGAAGAGCCTCCCCAGTGAGCAGAATGACTCACATTCCCAGTGGTCCAAATTCCCACCACAAACTCCTGCAGCCCTACTATGGGAGACCACCCTCCCTCCCCGCAGGTCCCTGAATCTAGCACAGGGAACTGCCTGGAGCCCAAGTGACAGCATGGCTCCAGAGAGGGCACTCGTGTGGGATCCCACACACTGAATGTTTAGCAGTTACAACACACGGCACCATTTTTAGAGCGTAGCCTCCACTAGACTGCATCCTGCCTTGGGGCCCAACGTTCCCTGCATCCCCAGGGCCCCAGTGACATCCCCCTCGCTGCTCTTGGACCTAGCCAGAGTGACAGTGCACTACAGGAAGCGGTGATGCGGCAGACTGGAAGGCTGCCCCCCGGACAAAGGGAGCTGCAGTTGCTCCCCAAAGCCCGAAGCCCACCTAGCTGGGGCCATTGCCACTGACAGCATCCCTGCCCCCTCAGCGGCAGGACCACAGTGCATTTGCATGCACCCTGAGAACAAGTTCTCCTGGCCTGTTCTCCACCACCACCACTGCTGCCCTCAGGGACTAAAGTCATGCCACTGACATCAAGCCTACCCCCCGCCCACTTGAATGTGCTGTGAGAACTGGCTCTGCTGCTGCTGCTGTGGCCATGGTGGCCATTGTCAGCAGGGGCTAAAGCAAAATGCTCCCCAGAGCCAGAAAGCTGCCTTCCTGCAGCTGTTGCCACTGAGAGCAATCCCCTCACACACAGCCCTCGCAACAGGGCTGTAGCATCCTTGCACATGCCCTAAGGGCGGGCACTCCTCACTTACTGCCAAGATGACTGCCGCCACTCAATCACTATCCCATGGGACCTGGGGGTCACCTGACCCTGCCTACCACAGGCTGTGCCCACAAGCACCATCAAGGGTTCTAAGGACAGCTTCACTTGGCCTAGCTCCACCTCCCCTTCCCCATCAAGCACACTGTCCAGGGGCCTGGGATTCATGTCTCATCCATCAGCACTTTTGTCTGTGCACTCTTCCTGGAGGCCGGAGGACAGACTCACTCAATATCCAAGGATAGACCCTGCCAATATCATCATCATTGGCACCCACCCACATGCCCCCACCTGGGGTCTGGCCTGCCTAGTTCATCACAGCCACCACTAACATGATAAGGCATGACACCTGGAAACCCAAGGGTTGTCCCACCACCACTATGGCTATCACCCATGCTGGCATGCTGCCCAGAGACCCAAAGACCCACCTACCGTCCTGGCCTCCACTGCCACTGCTGGCACCTAGGCAAGCCGCCTCGAGGCCCAAGAATTGGTCTGCTTGAACTCACTAAAACTGTCACCCCGTATGCTGCCCAAGGGCAGGCACACTCAGCCCACCCCTGTCCCCATTGGAACCTGAGAACTGACCCACCTGATGTCTCCAGCCCCAGCAAAGCCTCACCACAGGCTATACTAACAACCACATCCTAAGCCACTGAGGAAATCACAGACACCACTGATGCTGTCTACAGCTGAAGAAGTCATATGGAGACTATACTACTGCATGCACCTAGAGTCAAGGTCAATGTGCCCTACTCACCAACACCATAGACACATCTTTAGGAAAAAGTTTTCCCCTATGAAAGCTAATTCAAAAAATTGGAAGACGCAACTATTACTCCAGATGTGCAGATATCAACATAAGAACAAAATAAATATGATAAAGCAAGAAAATATGACACCTCTAAAGGAACACAATAATTCTCCAGCAAGTCTCTAATTAAGAAAAAAGAAATTTATGAAATGCTGATAAAAATTCAAAATAATTATTTTAAAGATGCTCAGTGAGATATAAGAGAACACAGATAAACAACACATAGAAATCAGAAGAACAATTCATGCTATGACTGAGAAATTCACCAAAGAGAAACCAAATCCTAGAACTAAAGAATTCAATGAATAAAATTTTAAAATTTATTCGAGATCTTCAACAATAGACTAGATTAAGCAGAAGAATTTCAGAATTTGAAGACAGATCTTTTGAAATCACCCAGTCAACAAAAATAATAATACATAAATAATGAACAAAATCTCCTTGACATGTGGGACACCATGAAGAGGCCAAATATTTTCATTTTGGGTGTTCCAGAAGGTGAGGAGAAGCCCAAAGACACAGAAAACATATTTAACAAAATAATAGCTGAAAACTTTGCAAGTCTAGCAAGAGATTTAGATATCCAGATAAAGCTCAGAGATCCCCTAAAAAATATAACTCAAAAAAGTCTTCTCCATGACACATTTTAGTCAAACAGTCAAAAGTCAAAGACAAGAAGAGAATTCTGTAAACATCAAGAGAAAAGCATCTAGTCACATATTAGGGAATTCCCATCAGATAACAGTGGAATCCCAAGCAGAAACCTTAACAGGCCATGAGAGAATGGCATGATATATTCAAAGTGCAGGAAGGAAAAAAAAGCTACTAGCCAATAATACTATACCCAGCAGAGTTATCCTTCATAAATGAAACATAAATAAAATCTTGCAGACAAGCAAAATCTGAGAGAATTCATCACTAGACGGGTTTTAAAAGAAATGCTTATGGGAGTTCAACACCTGGAAACAAAAAAATGAAGTCTACCATCATGAAAACACACAAAAGTATAAAACTCACTGGTAGAACAATTATACAAATGAGGAAGAGAAACGACTCAAATGTTAATTACCCCTACAGAAAACCACCAGATCATAATGATAAACAATAACAGAGGAAAAAAACAAAGAATATAGGGGAAAAAAAGCAGAAAATAATTAACAAAATGACAGGAATAACTCTTTACATACCAATAATAACCTTGAATGTAAGTGGATTAAACGTTCCACTTAGAAGGTACAGAATGAGTGAGTGAATTTGAAAAATAAAAAGATGAGCCAACTAGATGCTGCCTACAAGAAACTCACTTCACCTGTAAAAACACATATAGAAAGTACATGAAAGTAAATGGATGGAGAAAGATTTATAACAAATTTATAAAGATAAAGAATAACCGAGACCAATTTGTCTCAAATTATTCTAAAAAGTTGAGGAGAAGTGAATTTTCCCTTATTCATTCTACAAGGCCAGCATTACCCTAATTCCAAAACCAGACAAAGATGATACAAAAAAAAAGACTACAGGCTCCCATATCCCTGATTAACATAAACACAAAAATCCTCAACAAAATACTAGCAAACCGAATCCAATAGCACATCAAAAAGATAATACACCATGATCAAGAGGGATTTGTCCCAACTATGTAAAGATGATTCCACATAAGCAAATCAATAATTGTGATCAAGCCGGGCTCGGTGGCTCAGCCTGTAATCCCTCGCTTTGGGAGGCTGAGGTGAGTGGATTGCCTGAGCCTGCGGGTTCGAGACCCGCCTGGGCAACTTGGTGAGACCTCATCTCTGCAATAAATAAAAAAATCAGCCGAGCGTGGTAGCGCGTGTCTGTAATTCTGGCTACTCGGAAGGCTGAGACGGAAGGATTGCCGGAGCCCAGTGGGTCGAGGCTGCGGTGGCCGGGAGCGGCCACTGCACTCCAGTCTGGGCAACAGAGTGAGACTCCAACTCAAAAATAATAATAATAATAATAATAATTGTGATCTGTCACGTTAGAATGAAGGACAAAAACCACGTGATACCTCGATGGATGCAGA
>CAUYQG010052243.1:0-54688 GCA_963574415.1 Tarsius wallacei
GGCGATTCCTAAAAGCTCTAAACACCAACCTCCCATATGACCCCGCAATCCCCCTACTGGGAATATACCCTGAAGAACACAAATCACTCTATAAAAAAGATACCTGCACATGTATGTTTATCGCAGCATTGTTCACAATAGCAAGAACCTGGAAGCAACCATGCTGTCCATTAAAAGAGGACTGGATTTAAAAAATGTGGTACAAGCCAGCCTCGGTGGCTCAGCCTGTAATCCCGCGCCTTGGGAGGCTGAGGTGAGTGGATTGCCTGAGCCCGCGGGTTCGAGACCCTCCTGGGCAAGCGAGACCTCATCTCTACAATAAATCAAAAAATTAGCCGGGTGTGGTAGCGCATGCCTGTAGTTTCAGCTACTTGGAAGGCTGAGGTGGAAGGATTGCCTAAGCCCAGCAGGTCGAGGCTGCGGTGGCCGGGAGTGGCCACTGCACTCCAGTCTGTGCGACAGAGTGAGACTCCAACTCAAAAAAAAAAAAATGTGGTACATATACACAATGGAATACTACGCAGCCATAAGAAAGAATGAAATCATGAATTTCTCAGCAACCTGGATGGAACTAGAGTCCATAATACTGAGTGACCTCTCACAGAAACAAAAAACTAAGTATCACATGCTCTCACTCATATAGTAGACCTTGATCATCCAACGTACTACCACAAGAAAATGACTGACAGTGGTGGGAAGCTACGGGGGGGGGGCGATGGGATTAATGGTGATAAATATCTTTCTGGGGATGGGGAGACACCTCTTATCATCAAGGGTGCCTGAATGAAGCAATTTTGTATACCTAACCCCTAACTGTACCCCATAATACCATAATTAAAAAAAAGAAAAAAAAAAAAAGAAAAAAAAAATACTTGTCGGGTTGGCAATGTGATGTTCCTTTTTCTACCAGGTGTTATGATAAATCATATAATCTAACTTTCTTAGCTATATGAACTTGTTATTTATTCGATATACCACATTTGCTTTGATACTTAATTTTTAAATATGTTTTTAAATTTAGATAAATACTATTTCCCTACAATAAGGAAGAAGGAAGGCATGTTAGTCTTATCCTATGTCATTTTGACTGCTATTTGACAGTCTTCTGGGATAAATGAATAATAGAAAATTATTCCAAGCTTTCTGCCTTAGTTTTTTTTCTCTCATAACATTTTTAATGCTTTTAATACTAAATGATTACAGTTGTATTCAATTTTGACACACAATTGCACAAATGCACATATATATACATGCATACATATGTATAAAATATTAATTATAAAGCATCTGAAAAGGCACATTTATGAAGGCAGTCTTTTTTCAAACTTCTGTTTCTCATTGGTTCCCCAGGAAATAAACTCCAACATGAAGATGTGCATGTAGGATGACTATTAGGGAGTGTTTAGAGAACAACACCATTAGAAGAGTATGGAGGATATATGACTGGACAGAATGAGTGGATGAAACAAAATGCAGTCCCAACAAAGATATTAGCAAATCTTACAATTCCACAGAGAGTTTGGTGCTTGAAACTTCATCACCGTGCATCTTCAGTGCAAAAAGATCATGTCTAAATATGTCCTGGCATTGGTCAGTCAATGTGGGATTCTTCTGGTCAGAAATCATAAAGAAGCCAAATTTTTTTCTGCCAGAAGCACTTTATGAAGTCAATTAACCACCAACACTCCCAGCATCTGTGGCAATGAGCTATAGAGTTTTGAAGGAAGAATCTGGGTGGCATACCACATTCTCTTCTTACATTTTTAATTTGTTCCTTTAAAAAATGTTTACTGAACAAACACTATTTATGCAGAGATTTTCTGATTATTAAAAATATAGCTGTGAACAAAACAAACAAAAATTTCAAACTTTTTGGCATTCCCACTCTAATGAACAAGAGAAATTGCCATATGCAGGATGTACAGAATTTGCTGTATGCCAGGCTTCACTGTGTTTTACATATATTTGCACATTTAAACTTAAAAAATAACATGGGGATTAAAAATAGGTGTTTTACAGATGAGCTAACCAAGGCCTAAATAAGATAAACTTGCTTAGTGACATACCCAATAACATTTGCCAAGTAACTTTGGATGAAGACAGTTTTACCTCGAGTCAATGATCATAACCTCTAGAATTTATACACACACACACACACACACACACACACATACACACACACATTCACGGCTTCTTTATTGCTTTGGTAGTATGCTTTTTCTGTCATTTATTTTTCCCACTTTTTAATTTATGTTGCTAAATATTTTTTAGTGTCTTATTGGTCTTTTCAAAATTTTGCTCCTGTAAGTTATCAAACCTACTAATTTTGGTTATAACAATTTTTGCTTTGTTATCATTTTTATGAAAGGTACATAGGTACAAAGCCATGAAAAACATGCCTATCAGATCTTTTTCTCCAGAGGGGATAATTGACCAACAGTGGTGTTTATACATAAGCCCCACCAGCAATGGCCTGACCCAGACAGTTACTGAGCAGTGTAGGGGCTGGTTTATTTCTGCAAGAAAGAGGACTCCAAGGCTCAGTAATTTCCCATTGGTAACCATGTAAAGAAGGTAAGAAATAAAGTCCTTGGGTTAAGTATAATAAAGGAGATGAGGGAAAATAAATTCCATATACATTTCAACATGTAATTATTTAATGTTTTACATTATTTTTCCAGTTAAATATTATTTTTTTTTAAAATTAATTTGCTAAATTATAGTGATTTTGCTTTTGTCTTTGCAAAAATTTGTGTAGGTCAAGAGTGATGTTGAGGCCTAAAAACTACAGAAGCTTATCTCTAGTCTAAAGAAATATCACCTGGTTGTTCTTCTTAGACTACTCTGTGTATTCATGATGAAATAAAACTTGTCAAACTATTTTGATGTAAGGTTTATATTTGAACCAAAATAATTACAATATTTTATCAATAAGTCTACTGATTTTTCATGACTCATATTCACCACTTTGACAATATTTTGTTATTCTATTATGTATAAACGGAGAGTACCTGAAAGAGAATAATACAAAGTCAACTTCAGTGAAAATTGCCTGAACTTTTTTGAAGAATGGAATCGTCTGAGTTAGAATGTTATACTCTGGGCCTAGAGATCATTCCTTTGAAAGCAGAAATAGTTTTTATATTTATATAGACTAAGCCATACGTATTTCATAGAATAACTATAATTATACAAGGCTTTAACAATTTAAGAAACACCCTAGCTCTGTTTTTCATTACCAGGAGGAACTGCTATTTGTACACGATAAAGAATCACTGATTGATGGAAACTGTATTCTCCTTCCTATATTCCTGAGCATGTTCTGAAAAAGAGCAATACACCAATCTTTCTGAATATAATTCATTTAATTATTTAATTATGGGCATCTATCTCCTGGTATTTTATTAATTTCATTTCTTTTCACAGTCTGACATTAGAGATGATTTAGGACGTGTAATACTGATGAATTCCACCAGTTCGTGTAGAGCACTCTGAATTTCTTTCTCTCTCAAAATACTTTGAATTCTGAGAAATGTTGAAATTATTTCTTAATGTGTAGTTTTGCCACATCCTTTGAAATGTTTTATATGGATTGAGTTAGTAATTAAAAAACAATTTATGTCAGTCACCGATTACAATTGGTGTAAATTATATAGGAAATGGTTTAGTGAAACTAATTATATATTTGTATTAACATAGTACTGGCCCAATGATTAATCTCAAAGCAAAATTAAAATAAATAAATATTTGAAATATAATATAAAGTCCTGATATTCTGTAATAAACTTTTATAAATATGGAAACAGTTATCTATGTACTTGTTCAGTATTATTATTAGAGACTGACAGATGCTTAGGGAAACAGCCTATTAGTGAAGTAAATGCTTGATTAAGGTTTTTGCATCAGGAATCAGGTCATATAAAATTGTTTCTGGAATCATTACATGCAACAACTCAACAATCTGTAAAAATATTTATACTTTTCAACTCTGTGCTATTACTAGAAATGTTTAAAAATGTGTTATTGAAGCTGTTCTTCCTATCCACCAGTCCAGGCTGTTTACCCTATGGAGTAGCCAGTTCTCTGTCATTTCAATAAAATTACTTTGATTTTCCAACTGAAACTTCAACAATATACACAGATTACCCTGCCTATGGATCCATTTCTTTAATAAACTTTTCATCTCCTAAAAAAATATGTTACTGAAATACCATGCCATAAATGTAAATCTCCATGTCTAAATTACTATTGTTTATATATAAGATTAAATCTAATCAGACATAGTTTGCTATGCCAAAATATCATATTTTAAAAGTGACTAAAGCCCATGTAACCAGCAATAAGCTATCTCCACAATAATAATTTTAATTTGCTTAGAAAACAATACATTACAAAAACAATATAACTGAGAACTTATCTTTCCATTGATAGAGATAATAAAATAATGTGAAGTTTATATAAGAACAATAAGCGAATCTATTTCTAGCACTTTTTAAATGTTATCTTAAAACTTTTATAATTATATAAATATTAAAGATATATATGTCATCTTGATTACTAAAAAATATAAAGTAACTAATTATTTTAAAGCCAATGCAAGTCTAAATTTTGGTTCTTTCTTAAAACTTATGGAAACTTTTAAATGCCATGAGTTTAGAAATGCCTGTTTTGACCTAATAATGTCACAGTTCGCAACATAGCCATGCTTTTTTTCTGTCAATATATTGTTTAAATATAATTACTCTGAATTTCAAAAGTGTGCAGAAACTTTAACAAGCATAATCCAATCAAGTTTTGAAATGCTTAGCTAGAGCTGACCTTTAAACATGTATTCTAATCAATAATGAAATTTTACTTTGTACCCTGTAATAGTAATCTGAATGACATTATAGAGTAATAAGAAAAAGTGCGCTTGAACAAATAAATGTTCAAATATTGCAATGCATTTTAAAAATTATATTGTTAATGCAGAGAAAAATATGAAATCCATATGTAAATTACATTTCTGGTAAAACAGTGGGTTTTAGTCCCTCAAAATTGAATTTTTATTTAAGTAGATATTTTAAATGTATATTTCCTTTTAGTAAATAGTAATTTTTAAGTTACATTAGAAAAACCCAATGCAAAATGCTGGCTTTCAAAATGATACTTATACTTTTAAAACATTTAAATAAATGTTAAAAAGCATATCTGCAATGATGGAATGAAATGAAGAAAATGACTGATATTTTCTGTGTTAGCTTGTATAATGTCACCATGTTTATGTGTTCAGATAATTTATAAAATATACCAATAAATATGATTAACTATAATTTAATTACCTTGAGATGCCCACCATTAATATGCTGATATGTATATTTCAATTATATGCTGTTGATGTTGGGCCATTTATTGCTAGAAATAGGATTATTTCCTGAACAATACTGTTTTGTCCTAGTTCACATGGAGATGACTCCCCATAATTCATAGCAGAATTTCTACCACATCCTCAGTCAGCGTGATACAGTTGGGATTCAATTGTTCCAGGTAGCACTGATGTTTATAAATGTTTTTCAGAGTAGTGTAGGACTCCCAACCATTGAAAAATTTCTACTGAATTTTTACCTGTTCCTGCAGCCATTTCCTTAGAGAATCCTTGTGATACTTTAAAATAGTTTTAATATTTAGAATGGTCCTTTGTTTCTTTGGAAGGGTTACAAAACTGCCACTTCCTGACCTTTTGCTAGACACTGTCAGTCAAAAAATATCTACCCAAATAAAAACTAAGGCAGAAAGAGAGAAAATAGAGAAGTGAATGATGTAAGATACAGATCACAGTGAAATCAAGACAGCACAATAGAGTATGTACTGGTTTAATAACGTTTGCCAATGTTAATATCATTCATTGGATGAGAACATATAGTAAAAAGTAGCAAGCTGATTATCTTTAGTTAATTGTGTATGATAACACTCAGTATAATGAAAATAATATTGATGCATGCACATAATTCAGATATGACTGAATTTAGGCTAAACTGGTGCTTATAGGGATAATATTTAATAGGAAATTTATGAATGTGTTTATATGTACAGGTGTATATTGTATATGTTGCTTTCAAATGTTCCTTTTTAATATACCATTTTTTCATATTAACACTTATTCTTTTAATATATTGTATATTTACCTTCTATTCTGTTGAATTGACATGCTATATTGATCTTGCAAACCATCTATTAACAAACATTTATCTGTTTCCTTGGTGCATCTCTAGCATTTTAAAAAATGGTTGCATTAGTTTAGAATATACATTTTTAAAAGTTTGTACATTATGAGGTGTGGTTCAATGAATTATCACAGCTTAACTCATTGGGATATCCCCACTATCTCGATCAAGAAATGAAACATTGTCAGCTATCCAGATTTCCCACTTAGCCCCCAACTATTATTTTTTCTCCCCTTACCAAAGGTAACCACTCTTAATTCTGTAGTTAAGTCTCAACTTTGTGGTATAGTTTTGACCATTTTTAACTTTGATATAAACAAAATCAAAAGCATCATAATTTTATATTTTGCTTTGGTAACTTAATAATATATTTTGAAATGTATTGTTTTTGTTTCACGTAATTATAGCTAATTCATTTCTATTTGTATATAGTGTTGCATTGCAGGACTTTACCAAATGGATTTCCAAGTTCATTTAAATAGATTGGGTCATTTCAATTTGCTATATATTGAATAATATTGCTATGAACACTGTTGCACATGACTTTTGGGCCACATCTGTTCAAAATTTTGTTGACTAAATATGAAAAAGAGAAATAAAAGATGTTATATTTGCATAAGCTCAACTGCTACAGATAGTGGCATTTCCTCAAAATGTTTATATCAATTGATATCCCATTAGTGTGTTTGAAGTTGTTGTTTCTTCATAGCTTAAACAGTACTTACTTGCCTTTAAATTTCAGTTATTCTGGTTGGTGAATGTTAATATGTCGCTGTGGTTTTAATCTGCATTTTCTTAATGACTATAGACAATTAATATTTTTTCTGATGCTCTTTGTAATTCGTTTGTGAAATGTTCTGTCTTTTGTACGTATTATTGTGGGTTCTTTAAAAATAAATTATTTCAGTATTTTATTTGCCTTTTCTTCCTATTAATGGTGCAATTTGATAGCCAGAAAGTTCCAACATAACTGTTGTGCAAGTTTATCAGTCTTTTTTCCTTAATGATTTGTGCTTTCTAGTTCAGTTAGGAAAATCTTTGCTTAAGGGGGTAAGTCTAGTCTCTCATGTTACTCTCTGAAACCATATTGTTTTACTTTTGATATTTACACTTATAATTAAATTGCAGTTGGTTTGGGGAGGTTATGATGTGATGCCACAGGAGACTATCAAAAACAACAATTAGCCTCTCAGATACCTTTTTCAGATTAATAAACACTTTCAAGAACAAAACTCCAATGGACCATCTCCTCTTGCTAATTTTTGCACAATAATACTCTTTATATTGCCAACTTTTTTGAAGTTATATTTTATATTTATATAACCTAATTTTTTTCCAGAAACATTTGGTCCATTTGCCTATCTCCTATTACTAGAAATATTTTTTTTTATTTTACTACTCTTTTTTCCTTTATGACCTTTGGATTTATTGAATTTTTAAGTCTTTAATTTATTGTTTCCTTTCAGGATAATTTTTCAGAGTTAATTTATTTTTCTTTATTGTGATGGCTTCTTCTAATTTCAAAATATAATAGGCTCTTAGTTTTTCTTCAGAATATAAATTAGAAGGGAAAATAGTGTTTTGCTTCTGTTACAGTATTGTTTTAATGTTTTGAATATTCTCATTGAATTTATTTTATATTGATTATTTTGGACCCATTTTAAACAATATCAGACATCTAAATTCTTGGTTATCTCATTCTTTTAGAGGAAGTGACATGTTTACTCATTGCTCAAAATGTATGTGAATTTTCTAAGAAGTGATGTGCATATTCATTTAATTGTATTATCTTAAGGTAAATTAAAATCAATATTTATTTTACTTCAAAAACTAGAATACCAAGGTATGTTGAGAATAGACTGACATAAACTCCTCATAGAAAAAAACCTTGACAGAGAGTTGTAGCTTGGGTCAAACACTTACTTCTTCCTGTTTCTTGGTATGGGGGCTTCTTTCTGTAAATCTAAAGAAACACCAGCATTAGAAGCTAGTTATGAGAAAATGTTTGTTTTCCCCTTTTAGTCCTCAATGTCTTGTAGGGCAGAAGGGAAAGGATGGACAAACCACTTTACACTTTATCAATATTTCATCACCTTATTTACTTTTTTATTGTGCAAGCATGATCGAAAGCACCCCCAGCCACTCTCTGTTTTTCCAGTGCTACCTTTGTTTCTGACTCCTGGAGTCCTGACTCAAGGGAATTAATTAGGTTTTATTGGGTATATATTTATTTTCCTTCTCAGAGTGTTTTTACCTTTAATCAACAAATTATAGCGAGTAGTCACCTTTTCCTTCAGTCTGTTTTCACACATTGTCTTGTAGAAATGCTTTGAGATTTTTCATGTATGAATGTTTTTATTTCTAAGTTTCCAGGGCAAATATATTTCATTTTGTTTAAAACTTGATAAATTGCTTCAGAAACTAGACTAAACTGAGAGTTAATTTTGTTTCTTTGTAGAATCTTTGAACATAGAAAGGAACATGTTAATGGGATTTTTAAAAAAGCTACAAGTATATTTTAAACTTACCTCTGTATTTCAGTAGTATACACAAAGGAAATATTAAGATAATTGAGAATTTTACATTAGGAATTTTAAAAATAGAAATCTAATGAAGAAAAAATGAAAAAAATACAAAAAATGATGTGCAATATATGATTAATGTAAATGTCATTCAGACTTATAAAAACATATTTTCCATTCAAAACCTCTGTGGGAGAGTAGGATTGATTTCTACTAGTGTAGTAATGGAAGGATGAGCTTAAGGAAGGCTTCTGGTAGAAGACGTTTTGAGCAATGCTACAGAGATGTAAAAGTGTATGCCACATATGTTGGAAAATAGCTAATACAAAGGGTATAAAAAAAAGAAACAACACAAAAAACTAACTGAAACCAAAAGGGTAGACTGATATAAGAAAGGGAACAAGCTTGAGAGATATGCAAAAAAAAATTAAAATTGCATGGCAGAAAGGGGAATCATTGGAGGATTTTGATAAGAAGAAAGTTATCTGTGTGTGTTCTATGTATATATTAGCATAAACTAGGAAGTCTAGAATAATCTTTAATAGAAATATTAAAAGTGGACATCTAAGTCTTGCTCCTGATTATAATAAACATACTTTTAATAGTTCACTGAGGTATGATATTTGCTGTAGGTTTATATAGATAAACATCATCAGATTCTAACTTGTTTCCTCTGTTCTTAACTGTTGATATATTTAACAGAGTTGATCTGAGTCATGAATGAAACAACACTTAAAGCAAAGAGTGTTGCAGAGGTCCCCTAGTGGCAGTATTTATAGGCAGAACACTGAGGTAATATGTAGAAATAGCTTAAATGGTTATATTTAGATGTCTGTCTTATTTGAATATGGCAGCCTGTGACTGGGTGAGGCTTGGTTTGCTTGTGATTGACTGAGACTTGATTGTCTGCTACAAAAAATATACAGCTAGGTTAGATACAGTTTGTCCGTGTACTAAGTTAAGTTGCAGTTCATTATGTAGGAACTCAAAAGTATAGAGACAGTCTTGGCCAATGACCTCTTATTTAATTTAATAGGTGAAATAATGAATACAAGAAATGGGTTGATGAGGACAGTTAATAGACATGACAATTAAAATAATTAGATTTCTGTCAAAAAAAATTTAGGTCTCTGATTCTTGAAAAACTGAATGCAACTAATGACATTGAGATTGAAAATAAGGAGTCAAATTCAAAAAATATTTCAGAAGTATAACTAGCAGAAAGAGGTGCATAACTAGCAACTCTTCATTTATTACTTTATGTGATCAGGGTTGACACTTTGTCTTCTATTCTGTATAAAATTAAGACGCGTATTCTTTTCATTCTGTCTTTTCTGCTAATATTCTTAATCCTTATCCAATACCACCTTGAATAATGGTGAGACCGTTGATGTGAAATGATGAATGCAAAAACAATTATATTTCCAGGGGAAGAAAGTAATTGGCCTTGATGGGAACATATTGAATTGAAAAACCTGCAACATATCAGCCATGGGGATTCCCCCAGGCCATCTTTAAAATGTGGATTAATTTTCATAGAAGAATTAACTGAAGTTACAGGAATAGAAGAGATCACTCAGAGAGAAAGAGTAAGGAGAAGACTAGGCTCAGATCTCATTCATTTATCCATGTAGTAACAAAACTTTTTAATAGAATATAACTGCAAAATGTCTAATACTGGATTAGTAGCTGTATATTCCAGGATCATTAAGTTATAATACTTACTCTCAAAAATATATGTATTAAAGTAAACATATAGTCAATATTTTATAAAATAGCCCATTGCAGTCATATTTCAAGTATATTGTTTACGTAACATTTGCTTGGCAAATCTTTATATAGGAAATGGCACATTTTTTTTTTCTATAAAGGACAAGCTAGTATATATATTTAATGTGTAGACCATATAGTCTGTCACAATTATTTGATTCTGCTAATGTGGCTTCCACGCAGCCAGACAATTGGTAAAGGAATGAATGTTATTGTGTTCCAATAAAATTTTGTTTACAGAAACAGACAATGGGATGGATTTAGCCAGTAAGCAGTAGTTTGCCATCCCCTAATGCAGGAGTTGATAAGAGGGATGCATCTAGAAGAATGACTAGAAATATTCCAAGCATAAAATGTTAGGTTCAGGTATAGTACTCTTTTTTTCTCTCCTATTCTGGTAATTTTCATGTAAGCAGAGATATTATTTATTTATTGCTCTATCCTCAATGAAAAGAAAAATCCTCTTCCAATAATAGATGCTCAGTAAATATTTGTTAAATAAATATTTATTTTACCATTGAGGGTTAATAGCTACCTCTGGAAGTCTATAATATTTGCAGAAGATTCCTACTATTTTTTTCTTTAATTTCTTTTTCAAGAATGAGAATTAAGTGTTACAAAATATCTCTTTTACCACTATTGAGAAAATCATTTACTCTATCTTTTAAAGGCACGTGTGGGGTTTTTTAAAAAAAAAGTATACAAATACTTTGGCACTACTTCCATAAAAAACTGATGTACTATGCCCCACCCTTGAATATGGGAACCTTGTAACTACTTTGACCAGTAGAGAACAGCAGAAGTGCCACTTTGAGATTTCCAAGGCTAGCTCATAAAAGGCCATGTAGCTTCTGCTTTGGCTGCTGGAAAACTACCATGAACTCCTAAATTCTTATGTGAGAAGTTTAACCACACCAAGAAGCGATGTCAAAGAATTCCAGTGGTCAGTGTCAGCAATGATGCTGCAGGTGACTGTATCAATTGTCAGCCATATTGGTATATCATCTTGCATGGCCAGTCCATTGGTACTTCAGGTGATAGCAGTTCCAAGTGACACTCAACTGCAACCACACGAGAGACCCAAGAGAGTTCTGCCTAACCTCACTCTTGGCGTACTTCTGACCCACAAAATGAAGAAGAAAATTAAGCCAATGCTTTAAGCCACTAGGTTATACTGCACTAAGTTTTACAGCAATAGTAACTGAGCTAGAATTGCATATTATCTGTTAATATACTATTGCATTTGGTCTGTAATGTACTAAAGAAACATCTATTTTTGTTTTAATTTTTGTCAATTTTGCTATCAGAGTTATATAGAAACATTTGGATGCTTTCTGTTTTATTTCTTATGTAATTATAATACTTTACATTTTGAAAAGACTTACAGTAAAACCAAATGAATATAGACTTTTGCAAAAGAGTATGGAGTAGATATTGAAAATATCAATTTATATGCAAAGCAGCATACAAAAATTTTACACAAGGCTTTTTTTAAAAAATTCATGCAACAAAAATAAGGCACTTACAAAAGGGGGCCAAAAAAACACCCAGCGTTTATTTATTTTTAAAAATGTAGCCGGGCTTGGTGACTCAGCCTGTAATCCCTCGCTTGGGGAGGCTGAGGTGAGTGGATTGCCTGAGCCCGTGGATTCGAGACCCACCTGGGCAACTTGGCGAGACCTCATCTCTACAATAAATCAAAAATTAGCCAGGCGTGGTAGCACGCGCCTGTAGTTCCAGCTACTTGGAAGGCTGAGGTGGAAGTATCTCCGGAGCCCAGCAGGTCGAGGCTGCGGTGGCCAGGAGCGGCCACTGCACTCCAGTCTGGGCAAGAGTGAGACTCCAACTCAAAAAAACAAAACAAAACATATATTTATTCTTATATGTTTAAACTTTAGTCACTGTCAAAGTACTCTCCATTTGATGCAATACACCTATCGAGATGCTTTTTCCACTTCGCAAAACAGTCTTTGAACTTGTCAATTTCAATGTCTTTTGGTCTCCTGCCTTTTTTTTTTTTTTTTAACCTAGTCTACATAGTTGTTTTTGTTTGTTTGTTTTTTGAGTTGGAGTCTCACTCTTGTCACCCAGGCTGGAGTGCAGCGTCACTTGACCTGCTGGACTTAGATGAATCTTCTGCCTCAGCCTTCCCAGTAGCTGGAACTACAGACACATGTCATCATGCCTGGGTAGTTTTGTGTGTGTGTGTGTGATTTATTTTGGAGACAAGGTCTCACCTAGTTACCCAGGTTGGTCTCGAACCCCCCGGCCTCAGGCAATCCTCTCGCCTTGACCTCCCAAAGTGCTGGTATTACAGGCTGAGTCACAGAGCCCAGCCCCTATTCTACGTCAGCAAAACAGTTCCCTTAGAAAACTTCTTTATTTGGGAAAACTAAAAAAAAGTCAGTAGGGGTTAGATCGGATGGGGCACAAGTGTCATGCCATTTATGGTCAAAAACTGCTGAATACACAGTGTGGTGTGGACAGGTACGCTTGTAAATCACCCATCATGAAATAGGAAAACACGTTGAAACAATCTCAAAAACAAAAAATGATTAAAGCTGAACACAGCCTCTCACAACAACACTAGCTTGGACACTGTTGCACAATGGGTTCCTAGAACCCTCATCTAGCTGGGAAAATCTGTACTACATGGGGCCTGCCCTCCAAATATAATTCCTGTTTTACTACGGTTCCACTTGTATCATTATTATGCCAATTTTAAAAATGCGAGAACTTTGGCATAACTTGGCCAAGGTCACATTGTGAGTACTACAACCAAAATAATCTGATTTCAATGACCATAATCCTAGATACAATACATCGTTCTTCTATTTCTTTGGTGACTATTGGTAATCCAGTTAAGGTTTTGTTATTATTGTTGTGGTTAACTTTTATTTGCATTTATATTACTCATATGTGTCTTTTAAAACATCACTTAATTTAGTTTGTTATAAAATTTGCTTATAGACACATAGTATGCCCACTTCCTTTTGAATAAAACTTAAAGAAATCTCTATTTTTGCTTTATTAGACTAGACAGATATTTGTGTATTGTATCATTATTTGAAATAGTAAATCTCTGGCTGTATTATCATATATCTATATAAATTATATGTTATTGATTTTTTGTATATTCACATATACAAATTATATATTTATAATAAAATATCTATTCACATATGGTTAAATGTTTACATAAATACTTATGTGTGAATGCATGTATATGTGTGTTTGTATAAATAGCTTTTTTATTCTCCCAGATAGAAGTTTTGTAACCTCTCTCTCTCAAATTTCTAATTCATCTTATACTATCCTCATACTTTTCTAAAGACCTTGAATCTTTTTGAGGGAAGAGATGAGAATAGTTGACTTTTTTATCTTCATAAAAATACATAGCATGATATCTAACCTTGCAACCATTTTTAAGAGCACAATACAGTATTGTTAACAATAGGCACAATGTTGTAGTACATCTCTAAAGCTTATTTATCTTGTGTAACTGAAACTTTATAGCTAGCTGTTCAACAGCAACTTAATTCCCATTTTTCCCTGCCCATAGACTCTGGCAACCATCATTCGATTCTCTGTTTCTATGAGTTTAACTATTTTAGATTCCTGATATAAGTGGGATCATGTGATATTGGTTCCACTTTGTCTGGCTTATTTCACTTAGCATAATGTTCCAGTTTCATCTATATAGTCTCATTTGACAAGATGAAATTTTTTTCAAGATGAATGATTTTTACTGTATGGAATGGAAATGGTGAACTCACTGCAATGCATGAAATGAAACGTTTAAAGACATGTATACAAGAAGTTTTTAAGAACACAATTGAGTTGCATATTTATAACAATGTAATATTTGTGGATGGATTTGGTGACAAATTTCTAATGCTTGTAGTAAAGCACTTAAAGACATATATATATATGATATTTATAAGGGTACAAAATAAAATCCATTGTACATATGTACCACATTGTCTTTACCCATTCATTCATTGGTGGATAGTTGGGTTGTTTCCATACCTTGAATGTTGTACATAAAGCTGCAATAAATACGGGAGTGCAGGTGTCTTTTCAAGAGGCTGATTTTAATAGTTTTGGATATATATATATATATATCTCCAGAAGCGTGGTTGCTCAATCATATGGTAGCTTCATTTTTAATTTTCGAGTGACTTCCATACTATTTTCAGTAGTGGTTGTACCATATTACACTTCTACCAACACTGTATCCTGAAGCTTTTTCCACTGTTCAAAATAATTTTTGAACTCGTGAATTTGAATGCCTTTTAGTACTTCTGCCATTTTTTTGTTTCACTTCTTCCACTTCAGCAAACCATTTCTTTTTGAGAATTTTTTCATCTGAGGAAACAACAACAACAAAAAACCTCACTAGGGGCAAAATTGGGTGAATAAAAAGGAAGGGGGATGTGGGTCATGCAGTTTTTCTTCAAAAACTGCTGAACACTCAGCATGGTGTGGTCAGATTGTTCATGTAAATTACCTATCATGAAATGGGCAAACACATTGAAAGAATCACCAAAAAACAAAAAAAATCTGTGAAGCCAAATGCACCATCTCACAACAACCCTACCTGGTACACTTACACAGATGGGTTTCTAGAATACTTACCTAGTGGTTGAAGCCTAGACTAGAAGGGACTCGCCTTCCAAAAAATAATTCAACTTTGGGGAGTTCCCACTCATACTTTTTTTTGTTTATAGTCACACAAATTTCCTCATATATTTTATATAGTCTCATTATTTTAAACACCATTTAGATAATTATTACTCTAACATTTACATCTTTGTTCCCAGCTTTCTTTTGAACTTACAACTTACCTATTTAACAGTAAACTCAAAATATCCATCTGGATATCTAATTAGAATTTTAAATGTATCCTGACCTGAACAAAACTTCTAGCATTTCCCATATTTGTTTCTCCAATAGTCTTCCCCTTTGCTATAAATGGGAACTTCATTATTTCACTTGCTTAAACCAAAATGTTAATGCCATTCTTAAACTCTGTTTCTCAAAAATCAATTCAATCTGTCAAATAATCACATTGGATATAACTTCAATGTATAAAGAAAATAGTTATGTTATTCATTTCAAATCGTCATCTTGCTTTGCCTAGAATTTTGTAATAGCTTCGTAAATGATCTTCCTACTTTTTCCCAGCATCACCTATTGCTTGTTTTTAACCATTGACCGAAAACAATCTGCTAAAATCTTAAATATAAGTTGTATAATATCACTCTTGTCTTTATAGTTCTCACTCACATAATGGCCAAAATCTAAAAAATGACTTTTGAGGATCCATATGATCTGACTCCCTCCTTTCTTCCTCTTACCACGCAATTTCTCTTGCATTATATTCTACTGCATTCTTTATGTTTCAATCACACTGGCCACATTACTGTTTCTTGAACTACCTCTGTAATTAATAGCTGCTATTTCTTCTGCCTAAAGTATCCTTTTTCAGAACACTTTTCCCTCACTTCCTGTCTTTCAGCCAAATATCTCGTTAACAGTGAGTTCTTTCTCATCTTCACTGCCTATATTTGCAGTTTTTTCTAACTCTTGCCAAATTTTTTTTCAAATAAAACCCAATTCCCTGCTTTATTTTTCCCTTTAGAATATGTAATTTTTTATTTAATGTAATATTTGTTTTTCTTCTTCATATGAAATATAAGCTTTTGAGGATCTAGCTTTGTTTATCTTGTATAATGCATTTTTTTCTAAATCTTAAAATTGTTTCTTGACACAGAAAGCCATAAATCAATATTGGTTGAATGAACAACCACGGAATTATCAGGGAAAATTTAATATATTATTTCATATCTGTTTTATGAAGCACTAATTAACATTAGCTGTAAATTCATACTTAGAATGTCAGCAATAATTCAATTTATGGTTTTATTTTATTTTTATTTATCATTTTAATACTTGCTTGTCTTTCTTCTAATCTTTACTTACTTCTACTGGATTGCTCATTATTTTACTCAGAGATACTGTATTGTTGATGAGTACTTTGAACCTGGAATGTTCAAACACACTTTTTTTATTTTTGAGAGACATAGTATAAAATTATATGTTCAAAACACTTTCCTCGGCATCAAAATTTAAATTAAAAAAATAAATGTGTTTACAATGGGGGTTAGAATTGGCTGGACTTTGCTTTAAGACTCATGGTGAACTTGTCTTCTCATTCTGTCAATTTCTTGTCCCTCTGGAAGCCATAATTTACCAGAGCACTGCTTACATTTCTCTGTGGTAGAAATGTGCTTCCTGAGGTCTCCAGGTATAGACCTTGAGTTTATTTTAGAAGATGCCATTATTGAGTTTAATTTGAGAAAAAAATAAATAAATACAAAGACTAGATTTTAAAAGCTGTTTTCAGTATTTTTAATAATTATTCACTTCCTCTACATTTTTTATTCCTGTGATTGAAAGATATTATTCAGGTGATACTAGAAAGTCATTTTATGGTGACCCCAATTTTTTAAAAAAATTGTTATAAGCTTTTTAATTATTGAGATTATAGAAATTTATCAATGTGCCTGTCCATTTGTCCAATAGACTTTAATTTTAGAGTCGTTTTAGGTTCCCAGTAAAACTGAGCAGAAGGTACAAAGATTTCCCATATATGTCCTTTTCCTGCCTTCCCCCCACATCGATAGCATTCCCTCTTTATCAACATCTCCCACAAGTATGATAAATTTGTTACAGTTGATGAACTGACATTGAAACATCATTATCACTTAAAGTCCATAGTTTATAGGGTAAATATACAATGTCATGTATCTATGATAATATCAAGCTGTGTAATTTCACTACCTTAACAATTATCTGTGATTTGCCTGTTAAGCTCTCTCTCCACACTAACCCCTGACAATTACTGATTTTTTACTGTCTCCATAGACATTTTTTTCCAGAATGCTATACAGTTGTAATCATACAATATGTGGTTTTTTAAGGAAGGCTTCTTTTACTTATCAATATACATTTAAGATTCCTCTATGTCTTTTTATGTTTTGGTAACTCATTTATTTCTAGCACCGAATAATATTCCATTGTCTGAATGTAGCATAGTTTATTTTTCCATTTTTGTTTTGACAATTATACATAAAGCTGCTATAAACACCTATATGCGGGTTATTTTGTGAATTTATGTCTATTTTAAAAATACTTTCCAATTTGCAGGATTGATAAATATGTATTTTTCCACAATATTATATAGATTTAATAGAAGAGAATAGACATGGTTTAAGCCTAACGAGATGTCTAAGTATGTTGTTTGATTCCACAACTTTTGATTTAGATATTTGGCCTAAGTTACCATGTATCAATAAGGGTCATACAAAAGGAAAAACAAACTTCTGGAGTTCACATGTTTAAAAATTTGATGGATGAAGAGATATCAGTGAGAGATGTGTGAAATAAGATATAAAATTTCAAAGTATTAAAATTATATTCCAAGAGAGTCAAAAATTAACATATATTTAACAATATGTTGTGTAGTTTAGATAAACTAACAAGAGACTATAAAAGTTGACTTTAAGATTGCATTGTGATTATAAAATTATCTTGTTTGTTTTATGTGACACTTTGCAGTAAGTTAGCAATTAAGAATATAAAACATTGTTTTGAGTAAGTAGCATAGACACGTCTAAGAATTAAGCAAGTTTCTGTGATTACTATTGTTGCTGCTGTTTTTAAAGCTTAAAGAGGACCATATGTATTTGAAGATGGTGTGTAAGTATGCAGCAGAGAGAAATAAATGTAATCAAATCATGGTATGGCACATCTTGGATATATACCATTTTTATTTTTTCAAATATATCCCAATGAAGCTGGGGGAAGAAAAAGAAGAAAGAAGGGAAAAAAGATCAATGATTGAAAATGTCATCAAATCCGTAGGTAAAGTCATTTATTTGGTAAAATACAGGACTTTTATTTTACAGAAATCTCAATGAAAAAAAAGATAGACTTGAAGTTGTCCACAAAGGATGACTAATATAAGATATTACAATTAAGAATAATGAACATTGTCTGAGAGTAAAAAGTGAGGGTTAAATGAAATGACCTGTGTGATTACTTAAAACTCTAGGACTCTACAAGTAAGAGAGCTTTGAGAGCAGAAAGAGCATATTGCCAACCCTGAAGAAGATGCATTGTAGGGGTTCAGGCAAGATGCAGGAAGACTGATCAAATAGATTACATATTAGAACTGTTCTGATAAAATGTGAAGAGGGACCTAACTAAGGCAGTGTCAAGAAAATGGAACTTTATAAATAGTTTTCTTTTATTTTTAATTTGTCATTCAATAACATTTAATAAGTATTGTTCTTGTAAATCAAGGAAAATTTAATTAAAAGTTGTTATTCTTCTAATTCTAATCCCCTATCTCATTCCATTTTGACCTAACCAAATCTGACTCTACAATATAGTAATACTACCCATCTTTTCAACAATACTTGGTTCATTTTGTTCTTGTACACTCCAACTTTTTGTCAAATTCCTAGGTTTTGCCCATTTTTCTGTCTTTGCTTCTTAGACATATACCACATTATAGAACACAGCTAGAAAATATCACACAGAAAAAGGTACCTTTATAAATTCAAGGATTCCAACCATTATGTGGTCCATACAATTCTAGATTTTCCTAGCAGTAGTAGGCAAGGTAATATTCCCTCCAAAGGTGCCAGGTCCTAAATCTCCTTAATAAAAAAGAGTAAAGATAGCCCTTAGGGCAGAACCTCCACCTTACAGGGTAGAGACATGAAAGCAGCTTTTCTAGTTTCCTAGGTCCACAGACAGAGAAGATATTTACCCCAGAGTGCATTATCCCAGGCTCACACAAGACTTGATGATATAGATTATGAGATTTTGTTATTTTGAGCTGATGGGTTGAGGTTTTTGGGAATGTTAAGATTGGGTGAATGCATTTTGTGTGTGGTATGGACGTGAATTTTTGGAAGAGAAGAGGGTATATTGTGTTTGGCAGTTTATTCCTCCCCATTGTGCCCTTGTCCTAGTTCCCAGAATCTGTAAATACATTAATTTACATGACAAAAGGGACTTTGCATTTGTGATTAAATTAAAGATCTTGAGAAGGAAAGATTATCCTGTATAATCTGAGTAGGCACCATATAACCACAAGGGTTCTAATAAAAGAAAGAGAAGGAAAGGAGGGTCAGAAGGAAATGTGTAGATGCAGCATCCATCAAAGCAGTGCTTCATCATTTATATACAACAAGCCAAAGTTTCCAGATTCTTAAAAGGCAAATAAACCCTGTTCCCCTCTAGAACATCCAGATGGAAGG
Source organism: Tarsius wallacei (assembly GCA_963574415.1). Classification (NCBI taxonomy): domain Eukaryota; kingdom Metazoa; phylum Chordata; class Mammalia; order Primates; family Tarsiidae; genus Tarsius; species Tarsius wallacei. The sequence continues at coordinate 19,831 of CAUYQG010052243.1, forward strand.
TAGCTCTGGCAATATCTTGATTTTAAAATAGTGAGATGTGTTTCGAATTTCTGACTTCTAGAACCACAGCATAATAAATGTGTGCTCTTTTGAGCCACTAAGTTTGTGGTAATTGCTTACAGTGTCAATGGAAAATGAGAAGAATAGGCAAACCTCTTGTGCATTCCTCCAAGGGCCTCTTTCAACCATCTCTTTTTTCTTTAGATATTTACCTCCTTTCTCATCCTCAGCATAAACCTTTACTTCCTGTTTCATACAGAAATAATTATCCAGAAAATCTTTCAACGTGCAGCAGGTGACCTTGCCTTTACACACAATTTTCATACACAAGTCATATGCACGTTTCGTACACATTTTCATTAGTGAAAATGAGGAAAAGTGACCTCATTAAAGGATAATATAAATAGAGAATCAGTGTAACTCAAGGGAAATCTGAGTTTCCAGTCTTGAGCCCACATGAGTGGTGTCACACACACACACACACACACACACACACACACACACACACACACACACAAGTACGCACACATGAAATGTGGTAGAAAAAGTAGGTTTTAGGAATAAAATGATAGCTTTACTTTTGGACACTCTGCATAACTGTTATTCCCGATTGTTATATAACAACAACCAATTATCGGGAGTAAGTCAAGGATAAAAGTAATCTAGTCCAAGCAACTTATTTTTTTAATGTTAGAAACATAACGACTTAGTTCAGGTCAATATACATATAAATGCAAAGCCAGGACTGAATTTTAAGTCATCTCACAATAATTCGATTCACTTAGATGCTAGTGGCTATATGTAAAATACTTTTTTCTTGGAGCATTTCTAGAAATTCCGGCTGTCCAAAGCAATGTATTAATCACATTCACCACTTTAATTTCTGGCCTGAAATGATATTTTTATATTTTTTCTCTATTTTTAGGACTGCCATTCAAAAAAATTACTATGAATTTAATTCATTAGAAAATTGTGTATTATTTACTCTTTATATGAAAGAGTTTTGTCATTGCAATTTGAAAAGACAGATAACCTATCATTACTCACTACACACTGCCAACAATGATGGTCATAACCTTTGCTCTTTTTCAACAACTATAATTTTGTGTAATGATGTTATACACTCTATTGTTTAATTTGAGCCTTTCCATATCAATAGGCAACTGAATCTGCATCTCAGACTACATAATAATAGCCACATGATCATTATAATATTTACTTGTCCTATTTCTATGTGTATGTTTTAAATGGTGACAATACATTAGTATTTCTAAACTCCATACTTATGTTATAAAGTCTGAGCTTATTTTTTTTAAGTAGAATCCAAGCTACTTCTAAAAGACAACCACATTACAGATAAAACTGTGTATGCAACTTCATCCTACCTCCTGGTGATCTGCCCACACACATGATTATGGGAAAAATAATTTAAATAGAAAAATTTGTATAATAAATTTAGATAAAATATATAAATAAATAATATATAATATAGATGGAATATGCAATGCATTCAAATATTTATCTTGGGGCAACTCCTTCGGGTCCCCTTCCGCTGTGGGAGCTTTTCTGTCCTCCATAGATCCTGCTTTCTAAAAATAAATAAATATTTATCCTGTGTGACTCCAATTTTATATGTACAGTTCTACATTTTAATATTTTCCCACATTCTCATATTATAGTATCACAGCTACTTGTAATACTGCTGCATTATTTGAAGTCAGAGAGACTTTATCTACTCAAAGAAATACTTTACTGGCATTTGTTCAATGCCTCCACCCCCCCAAAATTGTCTAATTAAACCATTGGCAACTCCTTTGTATGAACCTTTTGTCATTGTTTATAAATTGATTAATAAAATCAATATACTTAAATAATATAAATGACAATCCAAATGAACTTTTCAGACACCATAAAGCAAGGATTATTTACATGGAAACACAATTATAAAAATATTATTAATATTTTTGAATTAAAACTATAGATACTAATGTTTTTAAAATGTTAACTATTTTTTAAATTCATAATCTCATGCTTTATAGTAATTGCAAGTTATAGCCTCCAAAGTTTAGGTAATTTTGCTACATGTTGTTTTTCATTACTTCGGATCCTTCTTTGAAACCTGGACTATGTGGCTTGGTTCATACTGACTCAAACCTCAGGCTGAGACCCCTCTCATAAAACAACAACAACAAAAACAACAACAGCATCAACACAAACCCCTGCTTGTTATAGAATAGAAACCTTAGGTAGTTTAGTCACATATAAATTTTTTTTTTTTTGAGTTAGAGTCTCACCCTGTCGCCCAGACTGGAGTGCAGTGGCATGCTCCTGGCCACCGCAGCCTCGACCTGCTGGGCTCCGGCGATCCTTCCGCCTCAGTCTTCAAAATAGCTGGAACTACAGGCGTGTGCTACCACGCCTGGCTAATTTTTTGATTTATTGTAGAGATGAGGTCTCACCAAGTTGCCCAGGCGGGTCTCGAACCCACGGGCTCAGGCAATCCACTCACCTCAGCCTCCCAAAGCACGGGATTACAGGCTGAGCCACCGAGCCCAGCTTACATATAAATTTTATTTTTTTTTTAAGTTGGCTTTTCCAGAATTTAGCTTCATCGTAACATTTAGATAGCTATGATACCTAGCATATAGTATTCCCTTGCTTATATAAAGAGATGATCTATTACATCTATTAGTATTGTTAAAATTTATATGTTTCTCATTAGTATTTTATATTAATCAGAAGGGGCTGTTATAACTACAGTATTTTAAATCTCCTATAACATGAGAAATTGCATCTGCCTATTTATCTCTCATCTTTTAGGATATTTGTCCAATTTATAATTTAAATATGTAGTTACACCCTCTTTTAAAAACATTTTTTTGTAATATTACCAGCGTAGATCAGATTGTGCACTTTCCTTACAATTTTTTATTTAATATGAACCACTAATATTGATAATAATTACTTTCTATTATTTGACTGGTTCTTGCTAGTTCTTGGAGGACTGCTTTAAATAATAAATATGGTTCTGTTCTCTCTTTCATGATCCATATGTAGTAACTAATTTATGCAAATATTCCTAACAAGACACATACTTGAAAAAAAGAAATATAAAATACTAAAGTCATAAACCAACACTCTTTTATGAATAATGCTACTATAAACATCCATATACAGGTTTTGTAGAAACTTGATTTCTCTTGTGTGTATTCCTAGAAGTGAAATTGTGGGTCATATGGTGACTTTAGCATTTTGAGAAATTTTCAGTGTTTACCAATTCTTTACCCATTCTCATCACCAATGTATGAGCACTCCAATTTCTCCACATCCTCTCCAACACTTGTTATTATCTGTATTTTTTATTATAGTTTTTGACATAAGCTAGTTTTTTATAGGGGTTTTTTTGGTTAATTTTTATTTATTTATTTATTTTTGAGTCAACATCTCACTCTGTTGCCCAGGTTGGAGTGTGGTGGGATAAAAGTGGATCACTGCAACTTTGACCTTCTGGGCTCAGGCAATCCATTTATCTCAGTTTCTAGAGTAACTGGGACTACAGGTAAGTACCACTACACCTGAAAAATTATTTTTATGTTTATTTCTGTAAAGATAAAGTCTCACTATGTTGCCTAGACTGGTCTTGAGCTCCTGGCTTCAAGCAATCCTTTCACCTCAGTCCCCCAAAGTGCTGGGATTACAGGTGTAAACCACCATGCCCAGACTCACTGTAGTTTTAAATTGCATTTCCCTAAAGAATAATATAATATCTTTTTATATAGTTATTGGCATCTCAAAACTTTTTTGAAAAATATTTATTTATATATTTTGCCTATTTTCTAAATTGGGTTGTATTTTAATTATCAACTTGCAAGTATTCTGGATACAACTGTTTTTTGTTTTTTTTTATTAGATACGACTTACAAATATCTCATTCTATATGTTACCCTTCCATTTCTTAATGGATTTATTTGAAGCAGAAATGTTCATTTGAAGGAGTCCATATTTTATAGATTTTTTTTCTCATGTATATATTCTGTGTCAGATATATAAAAAAAGCTATTGTCTATCCCAAGGTCATGTAGATAACCTCTTGTATTTTCTTTTAAAATATGTATAAGTTGTTCCTCTTACACTTAAGTATATATTTTATATTGAATCAATTTTTGTAGGTGGTCTGAAATAAGAGTTCAACTTTATTTTTTTGTATCTGTATATGTAGTTATTCTAAACCATTTTATGAAAAGATGATTCTTTACCCATTGTATTTTGTAAGCACATTTGTGACAATCAATTGACCATAAATAAATGTAATTATTTCTGGACTGTCAGTTCTGTTGCATTCATCTATATGTCAACCTTATGGCATTTTTGCAGTTTCTTGACTACAGTAGCTTTGTAGTCAATTTGAAATTGGAAAGTGGGTGTCCTTCATCTTTGTTGCTTCCTTTTAAGAATAGTTTGGCTATTTTGAGTTCCTTTTATTTCCAAATGAACTTTCAAATAAGCTTGTGAATTTTTGTCAAGTATGTAACTGAGATTTTGAAATGAATTTAATTTAGCCTAATTTTCAAATTGCTGGTGATTTCATCAATAGTAAGATTTTCTCCTACATGACATGTATCAGGCTGCCTCTCTTCATATTAAAGTATCATTATTACTGTCTAGTTATTACTTCCTTTTGAACAATAACAATCCTAGCAATATTTTATGATGGCTTGTGTAAATTACATTTTCTAATGAGAGCTGATAGAAATTGGCCTACCATTGTTTGAAAGACTTTTTCAATACATTTTTGTATTTTCACTGATTTGAAAAATATACTCATTGACTTAAAAATAAAAATGATGGGCCGGGTGGGGTGATTCAAGCCTGTAATTCCAGCACTTTGGGAGGCTGAGGCTAGAGGATTGCCTGACCTGCAGGTTCGAGACCAGACTGGGCAACATGGTAAGACCTTGTCTCTTTAAATCAAAAAATGTGCTGGGTGTGGTAGCGCGCGACTGTCATTCTGACTACTTGGAAGGCTGAGGCAAAAGGATCACCTGAACCCACAGGTTGACACTGGGGTAGCCGTGAGCATGCCACTACACTCCAGCCTGGACAACAGAGTGAGACTCCAACTCAAAAAAAAAAAAAAAAAAAAGAACTCTGGAAAAGTGTCAAAAATCAATTGAGTGAATTTTTCTTTTAGGATCTTAGCATGTAAGGGAGAACAGCAAAAGATAAATTGCCAAAGAACTGTTAAGAAACATGGATGACTTTTATTGTCTTATATTTTGCTAATAAAAGTCACAGATCAATAAAATGAAGACAATGGTGTCAAAACAGTATTTGAAGATACCACTGATAATTTCTTCTAGATTTATAAAAAAGTAATTTGCAAGACAAAAGCCTATGCTGTATTCAAAGCAAAATGTCTATTCCTAGAATTAATATCCAGATATACCTGAAGTATACTAATGTTCTTGTACTAAAAAATGAATTGTAAACATACATATTTAATTTCACTATGTTCCAACATTGTATTTAAAAGTATTATAGAAGGATTTAAAAAATATAGACCCAACATTTGTGTAAGGAAGTAAGTAGAATTAGCAAGAAAATTTGGTAGTGGAAAATAATGTAAGTAAGGGGCACATGATTTAGCAGACAGCAACAACAACAAAGAGGAATTCCAGGACAGTGGAGGCAAGTAAAGAGCCTCCTTTATTTCAAATGCAGAATACTCAAAAGTCTAAAGAGACCAGGCAGGTGCAATGGCTCACATCTGTAGTTCAAGCTATTTGGGTGGCTGAGGCAAAAGGATTGTCTTAATTCAGGAAGTAAAGAGTGTGGTAAGCTGTGATTGTTCCATTTCACTCCAGCCTAGGGGATGACAAAATGATACTCTGACTCAAGAAAAAAAAATCGAAAAGAATTGATGGTACAATGTACAGTGTCACATTTGTAGTGTCTACGTTCAGAACAACACCATAACTGAATAATAGAATCTTCCAAGCATAATTTATCTCTTAATGAGTAATTCAGAAATACAATGTGGCATTTAGGGGAACAAGAAAATTTACTAATATGTAAAAAATGGAAGACCGTGGATGGACATTTCCAAAAGAAGTGACAACTTCAGTAGAGAATGTCATAAGAAACTGAATAATGATGCAGAAACAAAATAAAATTAACAACAAATGCTACAATATTTCATTTTCCAAGTAAAGTTAGATTAGTATACCATAATTATGGCTTTAATTCTGATTCGTCAAAATATGAAACACTTGTTCTAATAATAAAAAACAAATTAATATTCATGTTTTATTTTTTGTTTTCTCAAATTAGATGACTCCAATAATGTTATTCTAGAATCTAATTTACCACGGACTGATTCTTTGAGAATTTTTGTCATCTAGATGAGAGTGTTTTAGTTTTAGTTAATAGTACCAGAAGACTATTTTTAGAGAGGTGACTATTAAGCCACAGAAAAATTCTAGAGTAGAATGGAGAATAGCCGATACCACCCATAAAACAGCCTATGTTGTTGACAAAGCCATGAGTTGAAATGGTAGTGTAAGCCTGAGGGCAATGTTATAGACATCAATTTTAAAGTGTGTTCTGCTTGTAATAAATATTGACTGCATCATAGACTGGTCTTTTTACTCATAATTTTTGGAACTCTAGTTCCTTTAGTCTTTATGTCATTTCTTCCTTTAAGGAAAGTATTCATGGTGCAATATTAATTCTCTTCTATCACGAGTATGTCCAACCCTCCTACACAACTGCACAATAGTTCGGCCAATGACCACACAGTGTCATTTGATCTAATCTCTCATCTCATCCTTTTGTCTCACCTATACTCATCTAATTGGGATCTTCAGTTACCATCAGGAAATATTGCCTAGGAAATAAGCATTTATTTTCTTCAGTATGTGTGAAATACAGATGCCACGATTGATAAATTTATTTATAGGTCATTTTATTCCAGGAATACCTCACCACACTAATTTATAATTATGCTCCTATTTATAAAACCAGTGTGCCACTTAAAGTGTACCCAGGTTGATTGAAATTAATTATTGTGTTTACTCAAGGATGAGAAATTTGTAAGACTTTAAAAAAATAAAAAAGGAGATAGGAACAATAAGTAAGTATAGTTTGAATGCTGAGAGAGTTATGTTGCGATTTCCAGCTTCTAATTAAAATGAATCATGAAGCAAACATGATTATTGTATAATGTATTAAGTAAATAAAAGAATAATTGAAAATAAGTTAACCTATATATTCTGTAATAAAAATTATATACATATTACTATACAGGATGAGTATGTTATACAGTAACTACGTGTCAAGTGGGTTGAATATCAATCTTCAATGTATCTTCACTAAGTAACTGATAGTGGTCCTTACCAGTGAGGGAGAGTTCCAGCAAACTGAATTCATGCCTTTGCATTTCAGCTAGTACTTGTCACTCATCGTCTGGTTTAACCTAGAAAGTCTGTCTGATTTTTGCTTTGAGTTCTTAGCAATTTAATTTCAAATTAAAATTTAATATTTTAGATACATCAAATTGGCATGACAAAGTTTTTGTTAAAATATTTAAATAAGTTAACAGTTTTATTTTTAAATTTAATCAGAATTTCTTAAATACATCAGAAATCACATCATTTGCAACCATTTACATCTCTGACAAAAATTTTGGATGATAACTTAAAAATATGTGAGGGGATGAATATACACACATATATGTTCAAAAATACATATTCGCAATTATTGAGAGAAAATTCTGGACAGAATTTTAAAAACAAATGGTTTAAAAGTTATTGCACATTTTTACATTCATTAACCAGGATTTCTTAATTGAAGATGGTGGTGGGAGTGTGGTCTATGAACCTTAAGTACTTAAGTGCACTATCTTCCAAAAAGGTTGCACTAGTTTGCATTCTCACCAGCAATATAGAAGCATTCCTTTTTCTCCACATTCTCACCAGCATCTGTTGTTGTTTGCTTTATTAATGATGTCCATTCTTACTGGAGTTAGGTGATATCTCAATGCGGTTTTGATTTGCATTTCTTTGATATTGAGTGAGGCTGGGCACTTTTTCATGTGTCTGTTGACTGCCTGTGTATCTTCTTTTGAGAAGTGTCTATTCATGTCTTTTGACCACTTTTTAATGGAGTTGTTTTTTTTTTTTCCTTTTGGCACATTTGAGTTCCTTGTAGATCCTAGATGTCAGGCCTTTAAGTTATACAGTTGACAAATATTTTTTCCCCATTCTGTGGGCTGTCATCCTGCTCTCTTGATGGTTTCTTTTGCTTTGCAGAAGTTAGTTAGTTTGATAACGTCCCACTTGTCTGTCTTATTTCTTAAGGTATGGGCAGTTAGGATTCTGAGTAGGAATTGGTTGCCAGTTTCAATTTCCATAAGGATGTCTCCTGCGTTTTCTAAGATTCTTATAGTTTGAGGTTTTACGTTTAGGTCTTTAATTCATTTAGTACTAATTTTTGTGTAGTGACAATTTCTAAAAGAACTAGAAATTGACCTTCCTTATGACCCAGCAATTCCCTTATTGGGAATATACCCAGAGGAACTCAAATCATTCTGCAAAGAGGAACTCAAATCATTCTGCAAAAAAGATACCTACACACATATGTTTGTTGCAGCTCTACTCATAATAGCAAAAACATGGAACTAACCATGTTGCCCATTGAAGCTGGACTGGATAAAAAAATGTGGTACATATACACAATGGAATATCATGCAGCCATAAAGAAGGACAAACGTGGACTTTGTAGCAACTTGGATGAATTTAAAGTCGATCATACTCAGTGATCTATCACAGAAACAAAAACAGAGTACCATATGTTCTCACTCATAAGCAGACCTTGAAGAATTATAATACTATAAGAAAGCCTTTGGCAGTAGTGGGAAACCGTCAGAGGAGGGGGAGCGGGATTGGCAGTTGAGGGAAACTGCTAGGGGAAGGAGGGGCATACGTCATCAACAAGGGTACCTGCATAATCAACATTCGTATACCTAACCCTGAATTGTACCCCACATCTTTATAATAAAAAAAAGAATTTAAGTGCAAAATATATGTTTAGGTGAATTTTTAAAATTTTTCTCTTCTAGATAATTATGATGAGATTTTTAAAAAGATGAGTTAGTCAAAGCAGTGTGAAATCATATCACTATATATCAGTGCAATACTGACTTGAATCAAATTTCTCTGTCTTCCCAAAACAAGCATATTATAAAAATATAATTTAGCAACCTAGGTGTATGGAGATTTGTCTCTATGAAAACTATAACATAATAATATGAAAAATATATTTGTTTTATAAAATCTATGGAAAACTGTCACCTTCCTTTATGTCCTTTCATGTCTCATTACAATGTAATTCATAACTCATATTTGGAAACTATTCCTAAAGAAAAAAAATGTTATTTTTTCTCAGAAAACTTAATGACTTTTTTTTTGTTTGCTTGTTTTAATGTCTTGAGACTTAGAACTAAATTTTGGGATCAATTGAACTTAGTAGCCTTAGCTTTTTTTTCTTCCTATAGTTAGATATCTTTTTCAAAAAAATCTTGTACTCTGTATCTGTTTTTACTTAACCTATAGCATATTATATTTGTTTAGTTTTAGTTTATTTTAGATATTAGAAAGACAATAATTACTTAATTTGATAGAATTAATTAATATTCAGGAGCCACAACTGTACTCTCAGGTATATTTTTAGGAAGAGCACATACAATACTAAAATGCAGTGTGATAGCTACTTATCCCCACTTGTGTTACCTAAACATATCCTATGATTTGCTAAAAAATGGTGTGTGTGTCTGTGTGTGTGTGTGTTTGCATGTTCTGTTTGTTTTTTTGTTATAATATTTTTTGTTAAGTATAATTATGTGAAATGAAAATATGAAGGAATATTTGTTATGTAAACTCTATTGTTTTCTTATAGTAGTATTCAGAAATCAATTTTGTCTTGTACATTCTTTGGGTATTGGGCTTTTGTCTAATATTTTATTTGAAAAAAGAATATTGTAGCAAAAATTTTAAAATTTATCTGATTACTTCCTTTGGTATAAAATCTTAATTGTGCCACTTAGTATGTTACAGATATATATGAAAAGATTAACCTTCCTAAACCTTTATTTCCTTACCTTAAAGATAAATATGACAATACCTGCCTAATTTCCTCTAAAGTTTAATAGAACAATAAAGTTGAAAGATTTTAGAGAATGATAAAAAGTGAAAATAATAAGTACTGGTGGAATATTCAGAATCATTGCATTTATTAGAAATAAAAAGTGTTTGCTTTTCCAATATTAAGGATAGCTCTTGATTTCAAGATTCTGAGATTTTTGAACATCTCTTATTTCTTATATCTAATCTTTTTACATTGCTGTTTTATTGAGTTCAAATTTAACTGTTAATTTAAACAGAATCTTGTCTGTTTGTTTTTACACAGAAATTTCCTCATGTCCTTGCAAGGATCTCCTTTTCAATACCTTTTCCAGATAGCTTTTAATCTATCATCCCTTAATATATTGAGACTGAACTTTATTTTTTTGAAATTTTATTTTAAAAATGTTCCTGTACATGATTGTGTTGGAAGTCCTAGCTGGAGCAACTAGACAAGAGAAGCAAATCAGGGGTATAAAATAAGAAAAGAGGAAGTTAGGTTATCCCTCTTTGCAGACAACATGATTCTACACCTTGAAAACCCTAGAGAATATGTCAAAAACCTCCTTGCACTGATAAAGGACTTTGGCAAAGTTTCAGAAATGTGCAAAAGACAGTCACATTCTTATACACTAATTACAAATAGCCAGAGAACCAGATAAAAAGCACAATCTCATTCACAATAGCCAAACACACACAAAAATACCTCAGCATCTTCCTAACTAGAGAAGTAATAGACCTATACAGTGAAAACTATAAAACACAGCTCCAAGAAATCCAAGAAGACATAAACCAATGAAAAATATTCCATGTTCATGAATAGGAAGAATCAACATAGTTAAGATGTACATTCTACCAAAGGCAATCTACAGATTCAGCGCAATACCCATTAAATTACCAACATCATTCTTCTCAGACCTGGAAACTACAATACAAAAATTCATGTGGAAACATAAATGACCATGAATAGCCAAAACAATCCTTAGCAAAAGAAACAAAATGGGAAGTATCATAATTCCAGACTTTAAACTTTACTATAGGGCTACAATAAGCAAAACATATGGACCAATGGAACAGGATAGAGATTCCCAAAGCAAAACCTCAATTTCTCAACCAATTTGTCTTTGACAAAGCATTCACCAACAAACACAGGGGGGCAAGGAGAACTTATTCAGTAAATGGTGTTGAGAAAACTGGCTGACCATATGCAGAAGATTGAAACAGAACCCCTACCTTTCACTATACACAAAAGTCAACACAAATGGATCAAAGAACTAAATGTAAAACCTCATACTATAAGAATTTTAGAAAACGCATGAGACACCCTTACAGATATCTGAGTAGGCAACTAATTCCTGATCAAAACCCCAGATGTCTATGTCATAAGAGAGAAACTAGACAAGTGGGACCTCATTAAACTGAAAAGCTTCTTCAAAGCAAAAGAAACCATCAAGACAGAGGGGAGACGGCCCACAGAATGGGAAAAATTATTTGCCAAATCTGTATCTGACAAATGTCTAACATCCAGGATCCACAAGGAACTCAAATCGGAGAAATGAAAAACACAAACAGCCCCATTAAACAGTGGGCAAAGACATGAATAGACACTTCTCAAAAGAAGACATATGTGCAGTCGATAAACACATGAAAAAGTGTTCAGCCTCACTAATCACTAACTATGCATAATCCTGAATTGTACCCCATATCTTTAAAATTCAAGCAAAAAGTTAAAAAAAATAAAGATGTGGGGTACAATTCAGAACTAAGTACATAAGTGGCGAAGTTTTGGCCTCCCTTTCATCTTCACTTCACCTGGTTTGGGATCAGGTACCCTTATTGATGTTTTGTGTCCCCTCTTCTTTCCCTGGCAGTGTTCTGCTCCTGCCAGTCCCTTTCTCATAGTATTGTAATACATGTTCAGGGTCTGCTTATAATGGAGAATACGTGGTACTCAGTTATTTGTTTCTGTGATAGATCACTGAGTATGAGAGACTCATTATTTTGGCCAGCAGATCTACGTAGTCTTAAAGATAGAAAAACAAGATGATATCACTACAACCATTAAAAATAAGGCTAGGTGTGGTGGCTCACCCCTACTTTCAGAGGCTGAGGTGAGAAGATTGCCTCAGTCCCCGGGTTCAAGACCAGGCTGAGCAACTTGGTGAGACCTCATCTCTACAATAAATTAAAAAAAAAAAATTAGCTGGGTGTGGTGGCACACACCTGTAGTTCCAGCTACTTGGAAGGCTGAGGTGGAAGGATCGCTTGAACTCAGCAGGTCAAAGCTGCGGTTGTCATGAGGGTGCCACTGTACTTCAGCCTGGGTGACAGAGTGAGACTGACTCAAGAAAAAAACGAATGCAATCAAAACCAATTTTTTTTTTTGACTCAGGGTTTCACTCTGTTGGACAGGCTAGAGTGCCATGGCATGATCTCAGTTCACTGCAGCCTCATACTCTTGGGCTCAAGCGATGTTCTTGCCTCAGTCTCCCTAGTAGCTGAGACTACAGGTGCACATAATCACTGTCTGACTAATCTTTTGTAGAGTTGAGGTCTCGCTATGTTACCTAAGCTAGTCTTGAATTTCTGTCCTCAAGCAATCCTCCCACTTCTGTGTCCCAAAGTGCCAGGATTACAGGTGGGAGCCACCACACCAAGCTCCAAAACCTATTAAATAAAATGGCCATGAAAATTCTTTCTAGATTTTCCCAAATTGATACCATCACCTAATAAATCTCTTGGGTCTTATGATCAAAGAGAAAATTGAAACAAGCTACATTTTCTTTATTCTAAATTCCCTTTCTTGATTTGTTTTTCAGAGTAAAACATTCACAAAGCATCCTGTCCAAATATTTTCAGCAATATTAACTGGTATTTATTACCTGTTGAATAAATAGTAGCACATAAACAATGCTATTTCTATTTCTTAGTGGGCAACTCAGTGAAGAAGTGACTATGTATTTTCCAGTGTTTCTTGAGTTAGTTTCCAGTGTTTCTTTCTATAATGTATGAATATACGTCCTGATTTTGGAAAATATTTCTAAGTACATAAGAGTACTAGAAATATTTTTGTAAGATATATCATAAGATTATCATGATTTTCCACAAGAAAATTAATTGAATATATGGAAGGAAAACCAGAATTCATTTGATGTATGACTGCCACATAAAGAGGACTCAATATACAGTGAATAAAACTAGTACATTATCAGCAGGATTAATTGCATTAATCATAAACTAGTTTTCAATACTTAGTTGAACAAACAAAAGAAACTTTCCCCAACTCTCAAATGGATTACACAGCAATTTTAGAAGTTCATCTTCTACATTAACCTCTACTTAGAATCTTACTAAGAATTATAAATCCAAAGGGAAAAACAGATATATTCATAGCTATCGATTAAATTTATTCAAAGAAACTACATGAAGTAACATAAATACAATGAATGTATATTTAAGATTCTATTTTGGATCATACTAACTAGTCATTGAGAAGAGTATTTAAAGTATTGCTTTTATAGTACCCATATATGTCCAGTTGTTTCTGTTCCTGCCATAGACTTATAAATGGCAATACTGACAGTAGCTCATTTATGTGCATTTGATAATGTAAATTTTTTCTAATTGTCTCTTCATAAAACACAACATAGAACATCCTAAATGATGGAAAATATTCCAAGTTTTTTGGTAGGATGGTCCACATTGCTTTATCATCTATCTCTATTAAATTTTGCCTGCTTACAGCATCATTTGTCTTATCCTCTAGTCTTCTGTGATATATTATTAGAAATCATTTCGGCAGATTGAAATATGTACATCAAAGAGTAAACTTTAAGAGAAAAAAATGAAAGGTCGATAAAACAATTCCATCATATGATCTTTATTCCCTTACTCATTCCAAAAATACCTATTGATAACTTTTCTTAGTGAAAAACAGCTAGATGATGAACACAAAGATCACTGTTGCAGTCAACTTAGAACTTAAAGTCTTATGAGTGACAGTAATCAAATAAGTAAAATCGACGTAAGATAAAGAGTATGAAGAAAGGCCACAACCTACTGTCTTGGACTTGAAGTTGAATGCAAGTTGGAGAGAAAGCAGAGGAAATCACATGCACAAGACCCTGAAAGAAGAAGTAAGAAGTAGCATAGACATAGTGATTGAAAAACTAAAAATACTTCAGAGTGTCTGGAAACTGTAGGAAAAATTATGCAAAGATGAATCTGTACAGTTAGGTAGTGGGTATGTCATGTAAGGCCTTGTGAGACTTTGGGCTTTGTTTTTAAAACCATGAAAAGCTACTGACAGGAATTAAGCACATTGGGAGGTGGAAGATTATGTGATCAAATTTGCATTTTTGAAGATGCTGGTTTAGATGCAGATGCAGAGGCATTAGTCCATAGGTATTATTAGTTGTCAAGGTGGCAGATGACATTAGTTGTCTATGCTGGTGACTAAAAACAATATTGAACAGTGGATAGAATGCAGAGGTATTAAAGAATTAAAACATGATAATTTTTGTTAGTTAAATATAAAACTTTGGGAAGTAAAAACTGCCAAGAAGGACAAGATTTGTACCACAAGCAGCTTAAGAGAATTAGAAGATATGAAAGAAGACAGAGAGAAGAAAAGATGATACATCTGCCTTAATCCTTTCTGTTAAATGCTAGATAGATGGCCTTAGTCATTCAACGAACATGTCAAATAGCCACCTAAATATACAGACTGTGAGGTAATAAAATGTGGATTCTTGCTTTTGTGAATGATGATGAGAACTAGTGTCTTCCTGGTCCCCTGGAAATCAATAAACTACATCCTGATAATGTAAAGTATATTATTCTAATCACAGGGTGAAGAATCAGCCATTTTGATTTGTTGAGAAACAGCAACTTCCTGAAATATTTACTTTTAAGCACATTGTATGGTTGTTGACATTTATTCTAGGCTTTTATAATTTGTCTTGATTTCAAGAGTAATAAAGAGTCTGGTTAAAAACTTACATTTTTGTTTTTAGGTTTGATTATAGAAATCTTTACCAGACAGCCATCACAGAAAAAAAATCCCTACTCACACCAGACTTGGTACCCCAGCCAGTGTACCCCAGACTCTGAAAGGAGATGTGATCAAGGGATCTCAGGCCCTTCTATGATGATCATGCTCTTATGCATATCTGCAATTAGCCCAGACACTTCCATTCCCTTGGTCTAAGTTTTCCTCAGGTATCTCTGCCAAGGCCTTTCTAGGAGTTGAGGAGGAAGAAAACATAAAGACACCTCCCCCATACTGTGACTCAGTATCCAGCACTTTTCCTCTTCTTAGCCCTTTCACAAGCCTCACTTTCCCACCCCAAAATCCATAAAACTACTAGGGCATTTTGTTTGGGGTTCCCTAACACTAAGACCCCCACATCCATAGTAATCTATCTGACCCTTAACCAGAGTAGGGCTCTCCAGTACCGGTTAGGAACTTAACTGAACTGGAAAAAGAGCCAAGTTACCAGATATCAGAGCAAGCCATGAAAGCAATAAGACAAAATAGAAGTAACAGTGAAGACTTACTGCAAAAGGACAAGCAAGAGGTTAAAACTGGAGAAAGTGCTGACTCTCCCTGTTTTATTTTCCCCCAGAGAACCATAGTTTACATCTTGCTATCAGATTAGGTCATATATGAACTTAAGACTATGTGACCTTAAATTGGGAGACCGAAGCAGGAGAACTGCTTGAACCTAGGATTTCAAGACCAGCCTGGGCAACATAAAAAGACCTCGTCTTTACAAAAACTAAAAAAATTTAGCCATACATGGTGGTGCATGCTTTTAGCTTCAGCTACTTAGGCTGTAGTGGAAGGATTGACTGAGTCCAGGAGGTTGAGGCTGTGGTGATCCATGATCGTGTCATTGCGCATCACCCTGGACAACAGAGTAATATTATTTATAACTTAGTACATAGAATCATGAATACGAAAGAAAACACTCCAGTATGCAACATACACTGAATTTTTAAGGAAAATTTTTTTTGGAAGACAGTTGCATTTTGGGGCAATATATTCTATGTCAAAATGTATGTTTTATATGGACATTAAAATGAGACATTAAGAATAAATATTTATGGGTTATTTTTTTATAAAATTACTTGGGGCACTAAAGTTTACCTTTTTAAAATTTTCAGATAGAATATATATATATATGTTATATTCGGTTTTATGTACAGCTGAATGTTTAGTTAGTTAAAGTTATTTTACTTGTATAACTTAAGTCATTTTAATATATTTATTCTGAAAATTAGAGAATTAGAAAGAGACTCGTTGCTTAAAATGGATGACTGATCCTAGCCTATCATTTCCTTGTCAACATTTAGCTTTTCTGCCTGGCTTCTTGGAAAGTCAAATTTGTGTGCTGCATGGGATTGATTTTATTACAATATTTTTACTGAGTTTCTCTTTTTCAGTGTCATTTTTCTCATAGTTGTTATGATTGCAGTTTTCAGTGATTTTTTTTCTTCTTCTTTGTGTTCTATTTTGTATTTCCCCAAGGCAGTGAGTCATTCTAAGAGTGTTGTGTAATTCGTTTTGTTCAGCAGATTTCTTGCCTCTACGTAGTGTGCATTTAGCCTCTTTCAACTCTTTTTCCAAATGTTGTTTTCTTCTGGTGATCACTTTCACCTTTTTCAGTTCACTGCATGATGTTTGAGACTGAGATCTTTGTTCTATTTATTTATTGCTGTGTTCTAAGGACATGGAGAAATACCTGACACATATGATGTATAAAATAAATGCATTTTGAGGCAGTGAATTAAAGTTTCCCTCTCTTTTTCAATTTTCTGTGTTCTCTTGGTGATGACTTGCCAAAATTCCTGAAATTACCCTGGTCAAAACTTTTGAATGTCTTTATCTGTGCCACTGTCCTGTGTTGTTTTGTAAATGCACTACAATTTTCTATACCTTCGTCATTAAATCATAAAGAAACTTAAATTACAGTTTTAATTTTCAGTTAAAGAGTTGAAACTAAAAAGCTAGTATAATAATAATAGTTTTTAACATAATATCATATGCAATATACTGGTTAATTTCTAACATGGTAATTGTTCCAAATTTTGTTCCTTATCACTCTTACATCATGATAATCTAGTGATGTTTTTATTCATCTTGTCTCTTTAAAGGCCTAGTTATTATAATAAAATTGAAATTTTTCCCCCAAAATACCATTGAAATAGCAGAACACGTAATCAGTTAAACAGGATAGAACAGAATACATTTTATTTTAAAACTTGAGTAAAACATATAAATGTAAGGATGCACATATGCATATAAGTAAAATATATATGTTAAAATATATTCTATTATTTAGATAATTAGGATGAATTTATATTCATTCCAAAAATTAGTGTTGCCTCTTTTTCTTTTTTTAATATTTATTGTTGTATATCAGGAGGAACACAATTCTTTTCGTTGTTTTTTTTTTCCCGTTGAGATGAAGAAATGGTAAATTACTTAAATTGCTATATATCAACAATCTGGTCTGGGCTTAATTCTCTGCACTCTATAGCTGGACACAATTAGTGGGTAACAATAAAGTTGTCTGTTGGGTTTACTGCCATTTACAACTGACAGTGCTTTTACCAATTAAACACAAAAAGACCTCAAGTGCAAAACTTTGCTACAAAAATAGGGTAATCAAATTCCATGAACATTTGATTATTTTCAAGTCAATAATACTGATCAAACTGAATTCACAGGACTCGTATTGAGTGGAGAAAAAAGATGAACAAAAATCAATCAATCAATCAATAAACTATATGACAAAGTACATAAGGATAAAGGTTTTGGAAAACATTGAAGGAATTGTTTGAGTTCCTGGGGCTGAAAATTTACAATGACAAGAACACCTTGTATTTTTGGAGATATGAATCTCAAAAGGGTAGTCATTGAAAATTTCAATGTAAAGGTCTGTTTTGAACAACAACTATAACAACAACAACAAAATTAAAGAAAGTACATGAATCACCTATGTAGACCTCTGCTAATACTATGTTATAAGCAGGGTTGGTTACTTAACTTGTGAAGAAAGTGCAACATGAAAGTGAAGACTCATGATCAAAAGTCAGCAAAGAAACGTCTTCCTTTCTCCCATGATCTTCCTCCACTGGTTATAGATTTATTTTATTTACTATTTAAGTCACAATGCATTGGATATGGGATATTTGTTGACAAATGCCAACCCTCAGAGGTCCCTGCTGCTCAGCTTCATGACTTTTGTGCACTTACTCTCCCCATTTCTGCATCCAAGTCCCCAAGAGGGACAAGGAATTACAGTGATTGCTGGGTGTGGTTGTGAATCTATTCCCAGAAGACAGGGAGAAGGCAGGACTTCATATGAGCCAAGACTCCAAACCCATAACAAATACTCCATTTTCCCATTGGACTTTATTTGTAAAACACGTATTTAAAGATAAAAGTATTCATAATTTCAAGACAGTGAATGTGAAGCATTAAATTCCAAGCCTGCAGTTCCCTTTCAAATGTGGGTTTCTTCCCTGGATATCCACTCATGAAGCCACCTCTGGTTCAAGACAGAGAAAATATCAACTACCAAAGCTATGAACTAGAACTATGCCAGCAATGTTTTTAGAATCACACAAAATAAAGTGAACAAAAAGGAGATTAAGAAATAAGAAACAAATCAGAAATGTAAGAGTGTTTTAGATTGTTCAAGGTGTTCTTGTCATTGTAAATTTTTTGAACTTTATACTCAGGAAACAGTGAGAGAGGTGATGACATTTTGACTAGGATTATAGGAATTTGTTTTTAGACATATTTGTAGTGTAAAGACCACAAGTTTTGATGACAAGATGCAGAGGGTATATAGAAGAAAATCAGAGCCAAGAGTAATTCCAAGGTGTTTGTCTTGAGGAATATTGAAGTTATCACTCATTGAGTTTAAAAAGCATGGACAGATTTTAAGGAAGGTGAATCAGATATTTGGTTTTAGATAGGTTAAGTTTTTGAAGTTTGTAATAATTGAAGTAGGAATAAACAGTTGTTGAAAAATTTACCATTAATTAGCTATTTGGACATTTGAGTCTGAAGATGAAGGAAATAGTCTGAATGGAAAATGCCAAGATACCAGATATCAGTGTGAAGATGGTATTTAAAGCTATGATATTGAATGATTTCATCAAAAAACTAAATAAAATTAGACAAGAGATATAAGCATTAGACTCTGGGATATCCCAGGAATAAGCAGAAAGCTGAGAAGTTGCAAGGAAAGATCCTAGGAAGAGCCTGTAAGGTAAGTAGAAACAGAATATGGTTTCCTAGAAGACAGCTGAAGAAAGTGATTTTAGAGTAAAGGATCATCAGCTGTGTCAAATACTGCTGATGGAGATGTCAAGGACTTCGACTTGACCATCAGACATAGAAACATGGATAATATTAATAAACTCGGCAAAATAATTGTTTGTGGAGTGATTGTGGGAAAGCCCCAATGAGAGGAAAAAAACAGAATGAAAAACACTGGAAAGCGTTGGGTTTGGATGACTTCACAGAGGCATTTTTCTTGTGAATGGAAACAGAATGGAGGAGTAGCTGGTAGAGAATGCCAGTAATATGATGTTCTCATTTTTCAAGTATTGATTTTGACTCCTAACATGATTACACGCATCCTGTGGTCAGAGGCCATGCAGTTCTTACCTATCACCTGACACTAATTCCAAATAGTAACTTAAGTAAAATGTAGAGTACTGGGCCTATGAAGATGATGACTGAAAGGTGAGAGGGGACAGCAAGTGCTAAGTACCCTATTGTTTAACTATACGTTGATTATTTTAATTGCATTTTTATGCATTTATTAAAGGCATTGTCCAAATAGAGTTGTATTTGGGAGTATAATTCCATGTGTCACAGAAGTCATATTTTCAGATAGCAATGTGTGAAAACCAATGTTATTAACCATGCTATTATCAGCCTGTTTATAATGTAACACATTGTATAGATGATACACAAAGCTATGTAGGGGACATTATTCAGGTAAATAATTTAACAAGAGGTTATTGGTGCTTTTGCAAGTCAACCTGTTCCTTCAGGAAAACAACAATAGTAGGAAAACAAAATAAAACAAAACAAAAAAACTGGCCAGAACTTTTCAGAGATTAAATGTTCCCAGCAAGTAATCCTGTGGTTCAATACAAAGTTCTAGCTTTAGGGAAGAAATGGAGTACTGCAAAAGGAAATTCCATGCATGAGCTCATTTATCTGTGCCAAAGCAGCAGGCTATCTGACATGGTGGGCACATAAGACATGGAGTTTAGAGCAATACAATCCGGTCATGATGGCTGATAGAACCAGACTCTTCACGTTGTTCCAGTGTGATTTTGGAGACTGTGTAAGGAAAAATATTTGAACATAGGCATCAAAAACTATAATTAACAAACCAGAAAAAAGATCTAAGCTGATATACAAGCTGTGGAAAATTCAAAGTTCATTTAAATCAGTTTGTGAAGAGTTTCTTCTAGGACGCACCATTTAAGATAACGCACGGATGACTATATTTTAGTAATGTTCAGTATTTAGAATAAAGTTAGAGAGAGAGAAAGAGACAGAGAGAGACAGAGAGACAAAGAGACAGAGGGAGAGAGAGTGAGAGACTGGGCACGGTGGTTCATTGCTGTAATACTAGATTTCTGGGAGGCCGAAGAGGGAGGATGTCTTGAGCACAGAAGTTTGAGACCAGACTAGGAAACACAGCAAGACCTCATCTCTGTAAAAGATCAAAAAATCAGCTGGACATGGTCGCATATGCCAGTAGTCTCAGCTGGCAGGAGAATTGCTTGAGCCAAGGAATTTGAGGCTGTGGTGAGCTGTGATCATGCTACTGCACAAAAGCCTGGGTGACAGAATGAGACACTGGCTCCAAAAAAAAGAAGAAAAAGAAGAAAAGAAAGCACTGACAAGATGAAATCATACCAGCATATTCAAGTTAGGAGTATACTTCAGCAACACTTACTAATCTAGGATTTAATGAGAAATGGCCAAACTATTTGGAACAGGCTATTCTCTCTGGCCTCAATTTTCATATTTGCAAAATTAAGCTAGATATGATCTAAAATGCTTTTTACTTCATATATTATTATTCACAAGATTATTTTCAGCCCGAGGGTTTTGTGTAGTGCAAGATGTACTTTAAGCAAGAAGGGGTGATCGATTTGGTATATAATTTTACAAATGGCCATGGCAAAGGAAGTGTTATAGGAAAAAAAATGTGAAATTTAAAGATTTCTAAGGTGAGAGAGGATGTATGGAAAGACAGACAGTCAGGCAGACAGATGCTAGTCATTCCAGAGAGCACGGGGAGGTCTGAAGTTGGAAAATGAACAATTGTCAAAAGAGTTGATACAAAAGAACTCAACCTGGGGTTCTAAATTGGTCAAATGGTTTATAGGGAGTAAAGGGGACTAAGAAATGTATTGGCAGTCAATATCTACTTTCACAAATGATTGAGGATGAATAAAGATTTAAAATGGAAATAAATAGTTCTAATTTAGCATGTTTCATTTTAAATATAATGTATAGTGTTCATTTCAAGTAAATGTCCAGTATATTCTTCTAATCTTGCCTAATTCACCCTTAATTAATAAACCCCCAAAATAAATCAAAGTGAGACAAAAGTATGAATTATCATGTATCCTGCTTATGGAACTACTTGGCAAGGGTATTTTGGGGAGTGTCAAACTCTTTTTCTTCATGTTTCCATAAAGAGAGGTTCCTAGAGTTACACTTTATTTTCTCACCTAGTCTTTTTTTGGAAAGGAATTCTGATCTAAAAGTTTTGGGGAAAAAATACTAGATATGTGTAACTGAAAACTCTTGAATCCTTTTTGGGAGTAAATTCCTAGAAGAAGTCTGCATTCCCATCGGTTCTTGGCCATTTTTAAGCTTAGCAGTAAGGTACTGTCTTTGTGACTAGCCTTACAATTGACAATATGCCTTTGCCTTGGTTACTAAGTTCACCATATTTATGGGAACTAAAGCTTAATTGACCAAAAAATAAAAATGAAAAAAAAAATCAGTATTTTGGCCTCCCTCTAACTCCTATAACTATCTCTCAGCTGTTCTTATACTAGGCAGGGAAAAGGTATGTTACTCATTGCCAGCCCTACTGAAACTTCAACATGCGCCTGCTTTTTTCTTGATTCATTATCTAGTGTGGAGCTAGCTCTTGTGGAATGTCAGCAGCTTCAGTGGGCCCACTGGGGTCTCAAGTACTGATGAAGGTCTCTGCAGGTTTTTCATCAAAGAAGAAAATGCATACTTAACCCTGCTCTCAACTCTCTTTTAATACCAAGCAGTCAGCTCAATTTTAAATCTATTTCTGCCTCAGCTCACCAGCATAAAACAAAACAAAAGCAGTAGAGAAAGAATATCCGAAAGCATGTTACTTGTTTGGCTTTCGTGTTAGACCAATTATCAACAGCATTTTTCTACATCTGGTATTAATAAGACTTAATTTCTGCTTCAATTGCTGTGGCCCAGAGGATCATAACAGACCCAGCCAGAGGATATATGTTTTCAAAGGGGCAGTTCAGAATAATAACTTATTTCAGAAGGTGTCTAACCTAGTTTTGGAGTGTCAAAGAAAGGTTCTTTAATGATAATTGTACATAAATTAAGATCTAATTAATAAAGAAAACATTTCAAATTTGACTTTTCAGAAAAAATAAAAAGACAATGTAGAAACAAGGCATGACGTCATCAAGAAACATAGAGAAACCTACAATAGTTAGAGTGCAGAAAAATGCTAGAAACATGGCAAAAGGTGAGGCTTGAAAGTTTATAAAGCAAAGACTGACTAACCAAGTTGAGGAAGACAGGTATATATGCTGGTAAAAGTTGCAAAAGCATTTATAATTACTCTATTTGGAGGGGAAAAGATTAATAGATAAATTATTATAGATACATTTTAAAGGAGAGATATAATTTCTAAAAGCACCAGTACCTTTTCCTTCTTGGTTTGCAGTGTTCATAATTTTAAATAAGCTTCTTTGTCTAAATTAATAACATATCCTCATCTATAAAATGCTGATCTATGACAGGGACTTCTAATCTTTAAATAATGAATTTTAGTGATCCGTGAATTTAATTTGAAAGGTGCCATAGCATTCCAACACAGTGCAGTATTATGATCTAGTTTAAAATATTTAGTATCATTATGCCTTTAAGATATTCTTAGGAATAAGGTTGTATGTGAGCATTTGTCGACTGAGTCCAAGAATGTAAATGATTGCTTGGATGGCTAACTCTAGCTTGAATTATTTCAGAAAAGACAGACAAGAAGAGAGTGGTGAAAAGTTTAGAATTTGCCAACCTCTATAGGCAGCTGTCATTTTAGTTTATATTTTTTGAATAGTGGGTATTTAAAGTGCATGCTGCTGCTTTAATATTCCAAGCTGATTTGGAGTACTTCCAAAACCTCCCTATTATTCTAAATATACAGTGTAACCCTCTCTAGAATTCAAGAGTTGCCACTTGTCACCTTTATATTTCCAATCAGAAAGGAACTGCAAAGATGCAAAGCACTACATCATGGAAATATTTGAATTACATTTCCCTAAAGGACAAATATTTTACCAATGGAATAAGACAAAGAACCAGATTTTGCTTTATAATGTACACATGCCTGAAATTTGTATTGCTTTGTGAGTGTCTTTCAAATCAACTCTGATCCTTATTGCTTACAAGTTTGCACACTTCCATTTAATAAATACAATGATAAATATACAGCCAACGACATCACCAGTCTTATTTCCTCATTAGTCAGTACTTTCTGTATATGGAGACAAAGTTTTACATGGTACTCTGCATTAAAGTGAATTATGGCACGTCTTTCTACATTAGCATATAGTCTTACTTTTGGGGCCTTAGTATCAAAATGTCAATGCCTCAGAGATTTTCTTGAACAAGTACTTTCTATCGTTCATTGTTAGTTCAATGTACCCATAAGTAAATCCTTGTGCTGAAATAATATTGGCACTGGCTGAAAAATAATTATTCCATACCTAACTTCAGAAAAAAAAATACCATTAACAATTGGTCATGTACTTGAATACATGATACTATCTTCCAAAGTAGTATCTTTGGCAAGAACTTGCAACTTGCATATCCTGATAATCTTAATTGGGTATTAATATGAATACTGATTGATATCCTCAATTAACTTTTTCATGATTTTATTTTCTAAGAGTGCTTCTGATTTGACTCTGTGATACAATAGCTTTCTGGAACTCTACTTGGTAACAGAGATTAGTCATTCCTAAAATGTAGCTATTGCAATACTTATGTTCATTAGCCCTGGTTTATTAGTCCCACAGCTCACTTCCGAATGCCAGTAAATATAGCTCTAGCTATAAAAATCAACACTCAACTTTCTCCTACCACACATCTGTGATCAGTGCGCTCTCAGATTTTTTCTCCTAATGCTGTTAATGCAATGTGTGTGTCTTTGCAGCATATACCTACAAAAGCACTTTGGTGACAAAATGCTTTCAACCAGGGTTACCACCTTGCTAAAAGTACACAAAAAGAAGGTCTTTTAAATATGAAAAATGGGTCACTTCTCTTTCCGTATAACTTCAATGGTCCAATATGAAATGCCACATGAGCAAATTTGTTGTACTGCTAAAAATAACTTTATGTTATAATTAGCTGGTTTTCTTGAATATCCCATATGTACTCCCACTTACAGGACTTAGCTTTGACTAAGTGCCCCATTCTTAACAAGTTTAAATGACTTCTCTATAGTGTCTCCCAATTCAACGCTTTATTCAAGACATAATTTAGCAGTCAGTATTATAGAGTTTTTCTTAACTTCTCTCATACTATTTGACTTCATCGATGATTACAAGTCTCTTGAGTATGTATCACAAATCATTATATGTTATTTGTTTTGAGTTATTTATTACTTGTTTAAAGTTTGCTAATTGGTTGACATAAGTCTGTGGATGTTTGAAAAAGAAAACAAGCCAAGTTTATGCCTTTTTCGAATCCTCGAATTTCAACCAGTTACAAATGGTTCATTTAAGTATTAAAAAGTATTTGATCAGGCCATGATGGCATAAGGTTAATGCTTTAAGAAGCATTTAATTATGCTTTCAGCTTCAAATGTAATTTACCTAAGTAATGTCGAAATAAGCCATTATGGTTTCTTTCTGTATTTAGAGAGAGGTGCAAACGGTGGTTAATGCTGTTTCCAGTGTTTAGTTCATATTTAAATAGTAACTGGTCAGAAGTCTTTTCTGAGAGAATAATTTTGAAAACATGTTGAGCCTGTAAAAAGTGATCTTCTTCCTATTGTTGGATTTGAAAAAATTTGTTTTTCTTATAAATGCACAACATACACACAGGAGCATGTACTGTAGATACTGACTAATTATTGCACATTTTTCTAACAGTAATAAACATTTAGATAGTTCACACAAAAAATCAGTATGATATTTGAAGAAAATAGTCACTCTTTAAAAATGTTTTAAAACATAAGGGACCATGATTCTGGCATTTTCTGTCCTATTGAATTTAATGGAATTTTTCTTTCTAGTGGTGCCTTACAATCAAAGTCAGAAATCAGGATTCTAGCCTTTAAAGGAATCGCTAGAAGTTGCATAGGCCATAGTCAGTCTTTAGTTTCAACATTAAAGCATGTAGTATAAGAAGGTAACAGAAAATATCACAGACAGTATTAGCCTTATAGAGGTTAGGAGAAAATTTCCCCATGACTCTCTGAAGGTTTGTTGAAAAGTCAACTCACAAAACGCAGATTAATTGGAGAAATGACATTCACATTTATATAACATGTATACACACGAGTCTTCAAAATGAAGACTCAAAAATACAGAGGAAATTGTTCCTTTTTATGTTTAGTTTCAACAAAGTGTGAACAGTCAGGTAGAAATATGACTAGACAAAAAAGTTATGAGCTAATGCCAATAGACTGAGTGGGGAAACCCAGAAGGACTTAGCTTTTTAGGTTCTTCTTGGCCTCTCTCAGAATGCATTCTTTCCTTCTGGGTGTGGGGCAAGGCTCTTTCTGGAATAGGGGTCTTATGATCAATAGTCAAATAAGATAGATCAGATAATTTCTTTATAGCCAGTTTTTATACAGAAAAGTGTAGGGAAAGTTAGAGTAACATTTTTAGGTTTTATACTGGCTTTGGGGAAAAGTGGTTCTATGACTAAATTTGGTGAGAAGTGGGACTGAGAGACAGGAGGGTAGGGTAGAGAAAAAACTTTCAGTCTGAGGCTGCGGACTTTATTTTAGGGTATTGTTTTTCTGGGTCTAACAGCCTTCAAGTGACTGAGGTGGTGATGAAAGAACAAGTGAAGAACAAAAAGTCTAACATGATACCCAAAATGAATAAAGAATGAAAAATTAAAAAGTGAGAAAACTACAGCATAGTATGAAGTAAGGGAAGCAAATTTTTTTACCAGTTTTTAAAGGAATCATATACATAGATAATAATAGATACATACTGTCAAAAACATAATATGGTGAAATAAAAACGAACAAGAGATGTGGGATGGAGTAAGCACAATACTTACAACTCTATCACATTTTCTGAAAGTCTGCATTTGACTTTACCATTCAAATATTCACATGCTCATATACATAAACATACAATCATCCACCCTCCCCCACCACACAAAACTGCAGAAAAAACAGGGACCACTGTTATCAATTTTGTATTTGCAAAGATTGATAGAGCAGTAGTGACAATGTAAATTAAAGTGTGAAATTTGAAACTTGAAGTAACAACTTTCAAGAAAGCTTGACAATGAACCAATAAAATATTTGATAGAGTTAATTTGTATATATATATTTTTTAAATCATAAATATAGACTAATAAGCATACATACCATTCTCTGGAGAAAGATAATAGTTTAATTTTCCTGGAGAAAGATAATAGGGTAGAGATGAACATAAATATATACGACAAAATCAGATTTAAATCCTTTTCAGTTTTTGAAAACAGCTGCCTGAGCTTGCTGCTTGGAGACACTGCTTCAAGAAAGCTATTTCCTTAATTGACACCAGATGGCACTATGGAACTTTTCCATTTCTTTAAATCCAAGCAGAAATGAAGGAGATAAAGTACAATGAAAAACTACTCTTGAGTAAATGTGACTCTCATTTCTGTTTTATAAGATCAGGTGGCATTATTGCTTAATATACAACATGGAAATAAGCTAGTCTAACTTGCTTTTTTTACAACTCTATGAAGTATAGGCAAATATATAAATAGAAATTAGTTTACCTAATAATTCCCCAAAGCCCGGAGTTTAACTCATTTTGTGGAAGATATTTTATTATCTTATTAAAAATTCTGTTATCTCAGCCTCACGAGTAGATGGGACTACAGGTGCAAACCAGCATCCCTAGCTTATCTTATGTTTTTTTAAAAAATTATATTTTTTAATGTTTGTATAGTGAAGGTGATATAAACATATACTAGTGGCTTTTAATTATTTTGGAAAAAGCACTCTAATTTATAATATTTTACAAATACTAAAACAAAATTTATATAAAAAGTACAT
The DNA here is from genome assembly GCA_963574415.1 of Tarsius wallacei. Lineage (NCBI taxonomy): Eukaryota > Metazoa > Chordata > Mammalia > Primates > Tarsiidae > Tarsius > Tarsius wallacei. The sequence goes on from CAUYQG010052243.1 coordinate 47,588, forward strand.
TTGTCTTTTGTTCTTATTTTCTTTTTTTTACTTTCCAACTTTTCTTTGGTGCTTTTTTTCCAAGAAGAAATGACTCTGGGCATAGTGATACAAAAATCCATTTAGGTTGCTATACCATGCATTTAAACATTAATATTTAATTAGAAACATTCATTCTGTGCAAAAAACAAATAATATATAACATTTCCATTTTGCTGTAAAGCAGTTTTGTCCTTCTATTTATGCAAAAGTGTATCATCTTCCGGGTTTCAAGAAGTTACCAAAATTAATACATTTTTAAGATATTTTAGAAAAGTTTAACTCTCAAATATCATTTTAAAACTAAACTTTTAGAATTACTTTCCTATGTTTTGTATATTAATAGCATTTTGTATTACTTCAGGTAATGCAAATAATTTTAGGGGCATATTCTAAGCTAGTATTTATAGTAAAATGGTTAAAACAATGTTGGCATTATCAAATCTATAATTATAAATAAACAAAGTAAATAAAAGATCTCAAATATGTATCCATTCACATCCAATAGAAATTTAATACCACATAAATATCTTTGACTTTTACTTACATGCCTTAAAAAGAGCCACAAACATCTGTAAACCTTAAATAGACAAAATAAAATGGTTTTCCTTTCTTCTGACAGTCTATAAATAGGGCTTTATAATGAGAGCTTTTTAACATAAAGGAAAAGAAGCATATGCTTATATGGATGTTTTGGTAGAATTGACTAAAGGTTACACGAGAAATAAGTTAATGGACTGAAGTTTATAGCTGTGTGTATAACTGTCAAATCTTTCTGTAAATTACCTTTCTCTTCTGCTGGCTGGAATGCAAAAATCCAATAAACTGTTAATAAAAATGGAAAGGTCATATGTAAATACCAAAGATCTTGAAAATGAACCAGAAAATATTATAGTTTGCAGAAAAATATCATTTCATATTCTGTTTCATTGTATTCTAAATGTGGTTTAGGTTGCAAAGTGTGTTTCCATGGGAAAAAAAAATGAGTAGGAAAAGTTTCTATTAAAAAGAGATTAGTTTCCCATCTGAAAGGAGAAGTTTGAGTACTAATTGGCTGTTGGTTTCTGCAACTTCAGAAGAATTGCAAACAATTAAATGCTTTGATATTTTCTCTGATTAAGCAAACTCTTAATAGGGCCTCATGGAATTATTCCAGAAACACTGAGAGAGCACAATCTGTGTAAGATGTGTGCATGTGATGGGAGGTTCATTGCTTAGGGCCTAGGAGGCTCATCTTCTTTCTGCCGCCAGACACCTTACAATCCAGCATGCTGGTCTGTTACCAACCTTGCAAAGAATTAGGGACTGAAAGAACTGGAGCAACAGAAACTACACTTTTCGGCTCTATTCTATTTATCTAAAGACCGAATAGTCCTTTTAAAGCCAATTTGAAAGTTGCCGTCCCATAAAGGAAACACATTTAGGCCTAGGGACAAGCTGAGTTTGAACACATGCTGCTTTTGATGAAGCCATGCATGGTGCCTCTTGATCTCCTGTCTAAGAGCTGTCCTGGTCCCTGCAAAGAATGGTTGGCAGAAGGACAAAGTGTGGGTTTGGTCCCATGAATAGATCCCTAAAAGAGCAATTTCCTTCTCCTTTTTTGCTGTATTTTATTATAGCAATGTCTAAACACTTAAAATATTGAGCAAGATCACATAAGAATCAATGTTCACCATGAATAAGAAGTAATAAGTAGCAATGTTTGCTAGTGATGTCTTTTAGCTGAGGAAGTGATTAATATGCAAGATTTAGGTGGATATTCAGTTTTCCTTAAATGTTCTCAATTATTCACCAACAGCAATGAATGAATGGATGAAATTATTTAGGCCAATGTTTCATGTTTTCTTTAAGTGATCTAAATTATTCACCAAAAGTAGTGAATGAGTGGATGAATTTATTTCACTGGAAACAGCGATTAAGATAAGATTTTCAAATAGATAAGTAGTATTCACATTTGATTTAAATAAGTATGCTTCTTTTATCAACTAAAAACTGGGATATATGCTTAAATAACAGTGAGCGAAAATCAGAAGGGATACAAATGCATACACTAGTGGGATTCTGAATTTCTAGAAAAGTTCCTTCTAGAAGATGTTATTTACCATATTTAAATACCATTGGCTTAAGGTCAGATTTAATCTAAAAGCTCTTTCAATTTAAACCTTTCTGATTCCTTGTGATCACTTTTCAATTAGACAATGAAAAACAATTTAGTTGGATACTTAGCTTAATTGGTTTGCTTCTACTTTTTGACCTCCAGGGCTCCACTTATGTATTCTATGCAATATGCTTGTGCAATTATCTACCTCTTTAGAATGCACATTTCCCATGATTTTGTACAAGGCTGTCTGGTTCAATCACAGTTAAGTACTCTCTACTCATTTATTTTTTCTTTTAAAAGAGTGGGGTTCAAGGCAATGCTTCTAAATTCTAGGATCAAAAGAGAAGTATAACTTCTTGTTAATCAGAAAAAACAACTCTGAGTCAGTAAATGATGTTATAAAGCACTTTATCTGCACAAGCATGCCTATACATGTCATTAATACATTACACAAAATGAACAAGAAGATGTCAAATAATTAGTTAATTAAATATATTGATATTGTATCTAAAACTTGGTGAGTTAAATATTTTACAGTGATAGAGTAGATTTATGTTTATGTCTATGTTTGTGTACTAGTGTGCATGTCTCTCTTTTATCTAAAGTCTACTCAATTTATTTCAATATATGACAGCAATCTTAAAGTTTGATAATTTACACCATCTTAGTATGCAACTACATATATGGGGAAAAAAAAACCCTAAAATAAGTTACAGGTTTGAAAGCAACATCAGTTTTAGATGGATATTGGTCTTAACTGTCCAAGAGCTTTCATGGAAACAAAACAAAACAAAACAAAACAAAAAACTTGTCACTAAAGGAAATATTCTGAGGATCAGAATTTCTTAGTAAAGTGAGGTATAGATTGATAAGTAGCATCTCATGATGTTGCAAAACATAATTTATACAAACCTGATATTTATTGAAGATTTACCACTATTAAAGTTTTACATCAACCTCATTAATTTATTCATACCTTCAGGAATTAAAAAAGGGAAAAACAGGAGATACATTCTCTTTTGAAGGAATATGCTGTGCTATGGGATAGATTCCAGGAAACTGCCCAAGAAACTAATTAAACAGTGCGATAAGACTACTCTATGAAACACATAAATTGTTTAAAAAATAGCGTAGGCCGGGCGCAGTGGCTCAAGCTTGTAGTCCCAGCACTTTGGGAGGCCGAGAAGAAGGGATTGCCTGAGCCCACAGGTTCAAGAACAGCCTGGGCAACTCAGCAAGACCTCATCTCTACAATAAAAAAAAAAATAGCTGGTCGTGGTAGCATGCACCTGCAGTTCCGCCTTCTTGGAAGGCTGAGGCAGAAGGATTGTGGAGCTCAGCAGGCCAATGCTGGGGTGGTCGTGAGCGTGCCACTGTACTCCAGCCTGTGCGATGGAGTGAGACTCCAATTCAAAAAATGAAAGAATGAATGAATGAATGAATGAATAGCATTAAGACTTAAGTAGAGAGTGAGATGGGACTTAAGTAGAGAGTGAGAAACTGAACCTAGAAACTCTTTATATAAATACTGAAAATTTTATGGGAAGTAGAGAGATTATTTAATTTTTATGACCCTCAATTTTTCCCTCTGTGAAATGAAATGCTTGATGCTTGAGTTAAATTATACACTTTCTTGAAATGTGCCCTTATTTTTCTGGTATGTCCTAGATCATATAGCATGTGATCTTATGAATCAGGATTTCTGCTGTGTAGGATCCTGTGCTCACCGTTAGCCTCCACTTTTCTTCCCAAATTCATCCAACCTCTTCTTAAGGCCTATCTTTCTCACTGCAATTAAATTTTTTAAACCATTCATTCTGTGCATTTTATTAATTCAGATTAGTTTTCCCCAGCTTTGTAATCATTTGGCATGCATATAATATTTATCATCTCTGTAGCAATTTATTTACATGTTAATTTTAATAACTTTTCATTTTATGTTTTTAATAGTTCTTTCATGTTACATTTGTATCTACATGATATGCTTATGATTCTTTTACTTGGGTACAATTGACTTTTATTTATTTTTGAAGCTATTTAAGGTCAGACAATATTACAGTTGACATTGTCTAAATTCTAGAATCAAAAAAAATCAAATCTCAAGATAGTCCTTCACAAATAGTATGAGCTAGGGAAAGTTGCTTGACTTTTAGAGGCCTGAAGAATGACTAGTGTGGTACTTGTATTAAATAATATTGTAAATTTAAAAATTTAGTAGCTATTATTATTATTCTACTGGAGTTTGAAATATTATTTATTGTTTATTATATTATATTATATTAATTAATTGATGATAAAATATAGTAAACTAACTGAATAGATTTAGCTACTAATTTCATTTAAAACTTTTCATGAAAAATAAGAATTATAGAAATGAATATTTTAATATATTTATAACCAAAAAATATTATTGAAAAATGCCTCTTCTATGATCCTGTAATTATATTTATCAGTCTCTTAAAGACCTGGTTTCTTCTTATTGAGTTGTAGTTTTATTTTACTGAGGTGAGAAAAGATACTTGATATTATTTCTACTTTTAAAACAATTTTGAGACTTGTGACCTAACATATTATCTATCCTACAGAATATTCCTGTGCTGTTGAGAAGAAGTGTATTGTACAGCTGTTAGATGAACTGTGATTTAAATTATCCAAAATGTTTTCATCTCTTCTTGTTCAGTCTATGTGTGTCTTTCTATGTGAAGTGTGTTTCTTGTAAGCATTATATAGTTGGGTTTATCCAGCTGCTTTATGTCTTTGCACAATTTCGTTTATTTATGTTGATATTTTACTTATAGGTAAAGTTTTACTACCACCATTTTGTTATTTGTTTTCTGGTTGTTTTGTTCTCTATCTCTTTTTTTTTTCTTTCTGGCTTCTTTTGTATATAAGTAATTTTCTTTGATATCATGCTTTAATGTTTTACATATATATTATAGACATTTGCTTTGGGGTTATCATGAAACCGACAGAAATATCTTACAACAAATTATTTTGAATGCTGACCACTTAGCTCAGATTACAATGAAAAGATAAATAAGTAAAATACAACAGGCCAAAAAAACTCATGAACACTTTACTCTTTAATTCTACCCTTTGTTCTGCTTTTTCACCTCTTCTTGTCTCTATTTATATTTTTGTATATTGTCTATCCCTGAACAAATTGATGTAGTTATTGTTATTTTGATAGATTCATCTTTTAGTCTTCATACTAAAGGTATACATAGTTTACACACTGCAATACAGTGTCAGCATATTCTGTACCTGTCTTTGTATTTACTTTTACCAGTGAGTTTTATATCATCATTTAATTTATTGTTGCACATTTTAATCCTTTTTGTTCAGATTGAAGAACTCACTTTAGAATGTTTTTTTAAAGGCAGGTCTAGTGTTGATGAATTTACTTAGCTTTTATTTGTCTCAAAAGTCTCTATTTATCTTTCTTGTTTAATGAATAATCTTTCTGGACACAGTATTCTAAGTTGTAAGATTTTTTTTCCTTCAATTCTTTGTCAACTTGACATGCAAGAAAGTACCTTCATAAGTGCTTTAAATATCCCATTCTCTTCTGGCCTATAGTGTTTTTACCGAGAAGTACAAGGTATTGCTAGTTCTTTATATTTTATTTACTTCTTCTTCTCTCTCTCTCTCTCTCTATCTCTCTCTCTTTTTAAAGAATATCTGTTTGTCCTTACCCTTTGATTGAGGCAGTTTCATATGAATGGAATATTCTTGCTTTTCTTCCACTTTCTTGTACCTAGATATTTTATCTTTTTTTAGATTTGGAAGTCTTTCTGTTATTAATTATTTCAATAAACTTTCCACCCCAAACTCTGTCTTCCTTGTTAAGTCCTTGTTAATCTTTTTAAATTTTGATTTCTTGTTTCCTTGTTAAGGCCAATATAATTTAGATTTCCCCTATTGAGACTATTTTTTATATTTGGTGGGTATGCTTCATTTTTTTTCCTTCTTTCACTGTGTATTTTTAAAAAGTCTGTCTTTAAACTCATAAATTATTTATTTTGCTTTATCAATTTAGTTGTTGAAACACGTTTTTCAGTTGGTCAATTGATTTTTTCATCTCCAGAATTTTTACCAGACTCTTTAAAAATTATTTTATTCTTTGCATTAAGTTTATCTGTAGAATTCTGAATTCCTTCTCTATATTATCTTGAAGTTCATTAAGTTTCCTCAAGATAGCTATTTTTAATTCCCTGTCTGAAAAATCACATATTTCCATAACTACAGAATTGGTCCCTGGTGACTTGTTTAGTCTGTTTGTTGAAGTCATGTTTTCCTGGATGTTCCTAATGTTTGTGGACATTGGTCAATATCTGGGCATTGTATAATTAGATATTTAAAGTGCTTATGAAGGGACTTTCTTGCATGCATAGTTGTTCAATTTGGAGTTCCTGTAGGGAAAAGGATTTTTCACTGGAGTGTTCCATTCAGTCATCTTGCTCTGCTGCCGGGAGCCGCAATCTCTGAAAAGAATAAGGTAAAAGGGACCTGAAAACAGGAAAAACGCCGACTGTGAGAAAGGCTCCAGCCAAATGTGGCCATGACGGAGGCAAAGCCCCATGGATCCTGTTTGATGGACCTTCCCTAACTTTAAAGGATTGAGTGCATAGGCTTTGAGAATGTTCCTTCTTTAAATGAGATAATAGATGCACAGATGGATGATGGCATTTGACAGCAAAAAATTATACTTGGGCATGGTGAAGGTGCGATTGCAGCAAAAGGGTGCCCCTTAGGGTGTGTAAGGATGTTTTTCAGTAACAGCAGGAGGTCGAGAAAAACCAGTCAACCACTTCCTCATAAACAACAGACCCCGGCTGAGAACTGGTGGAAAACAACTGTTTGAGATAAAAAATAGGTTAAGATATTATAGGGTTAAATAAGTAGTTTGATAAAGATAGAAGTTAGAATATTAATAATAAAATAGTGAGATAAGATAAAATAGTAGTTAAGAAAATATAGGA
>CAUYQG010052246.1:0-10581 GCA_963574415.1 Tarsius wallacei
AAGGAGACCATGGTGGGAAGAGAAGGCAGGGAGAGAACAAGGGCTCTTGCTTTCAGGGAAAGAGAAGGCTTTGCAGGGTGGTGTGATGAAAAGATTAAAGAGAGACAGTCCCCACAATATCATCATAAAAAATACTGATTACAAAAAAAAAGAAAAAAAAAAAAGAAATTCTGACAGATGTAGAAAGGACTACTGTGGTAGGCAAGTTCAAATAGAAGACAGTGGAACTACCTGTGATGGTTAATTCCATAGATCAGTTTGATTATGCTACAGTGACCAGATGTCTGATTATACATTTTTTTTGGATGAGATTAACATTTAATTGATGGATTTCTAGTAAAGAAAATTATCTTCCATAATGTGTGTTATCCAATAAATTAAATACTTCTTCCTCAAGCTAAAAGAAATTCTGTCAGCAAACTACCTTTGGAATTTAAACTTCAAATCTGCCCTGTATCTCCAGCCTCCTGGCCTAGCGTACAAAGTTTGGATTTGCCAAGCTTCTACAATCAGGTGAACCAATTTCTTAAAATCTCTCCTCCTTCCTTTCTCTCTCTCTCTTTCTGTACATGTATACACACACATACATGCATGCACACACATACACATTCTGTTATTCCATATCTCTAGAGAACTTTAACACATTACCCCAACCTTCCAAAAGAGTAAAATGAAAGCAGTACCATGTTCCTGAAAGTAGTTCAGAGATTAGTACCAGGACTTGAAAGATGCAGAGCTAATTATTTCTACCACTTCTCACTCAACTTGCCTATTTTGCCTGAGCAGAAGACAGATGGAGTTTATAAACAGTGGGTTGTCATAAGCTTAATAAGGTGATGATTCCAATTGTAGCTGCCCATCCCGATTTTTTGTGTATGGGTGGGAGGAAATCAGCATGTGCCCTGGTACTTGATATGTAAATTTGATATCTGGTAAATGCTTCTTTCTTGTACCTATTAGCAAATATTATCAGAAGTCATTAGCTTTTAGCCTGTGGAACCAAAATTTCACCCTCAGTGTCATACCTCAGGGCTATGTCAACTCTTTATCCCTATGTGAAAATGTTCTCTGCAGTGAATTTGATAGATTCTCCTTTTTACAGGAAACTACAGTGGTCTGCTACTTATTAGATTTGGTGATGTAGTAGAGGAGTAGAAGTGTCTAGTACTCTAGGTACCTTGGTAAAACACATGCATGCTCAAGTATAGAAAGTATATCCCATGCAATTTCAGGGGACTGTCACCTTCACACAATTTCTAAAGGCCTGGTGGTCTGTATTATGTTGAGATTTCCCTTCCAGGGTGAAGGAAATTTGCGATATGTGGTCCATCCTACTGCTACAAAAGAGACACCATGCTTAGTGGGTCTCTGGATTTTGAAGACAACATATACCTCATTTTGGTCAGCTACTCTAACTCTTTTACCAAGTAACTGAAAACTGAGTTTTGAATGGTATCCGGAATAAGTAAAGACTCTGCAACTTCTGTCCAAGCTTCTGTGATAGTTGCTTTATTTGTTGGGATATATGTCTCTGTAAAATGATTGAAATGTCTGTGGCATGTAAGAATGCCATATAGAGGCATTAGCATCCCTCTAAAAGTGAATCATAGCACAGACCTGTGGGATTTTGGTGTGCTATTCTCTTCTTGGGAAACACCTAAAAGCCTTTGTAAAGGCTGAATGCTTGATTATTGTTCATCAAGTTATTCCAATTTAAACTGGCCATAAATTGGACATGCACAGCAGCCCTCTGTCATGAAATGGAAGTGGCATACAGAAGACTGGGCTTGGGCAAGACTTGAAGTCACTAGAAAATTGCATGAACAAGTGGCCCAGATGTGGATGATCCTAGAGCCTGGTGACATTATCTCCTACCTCTCAATCTCTACCCAGGCATGGCTAACAAATCTGCAGAGTTTCAGTACCCTTCTGCAGTCTACCTGAAGGACAGCAGTGTAGAAAAATACCCTAGTGGGTAAAACTTTGAAAAGTACAGCAGGTTGTTTATTCTGGCAGGAAGGAGAAATAACTAGAGTTATTAATCCACACTTAATTTTTACAAATAAAGTTAAATATGGTTATGTTCAGGAACTAATTAGAAAATTGACAACAAGGAGGTTTGGGGAAAATGCATGTAGATATTTTGCTCAAAATGGGCAAAGAATGTAAAAATTTATGTTCACCATCCATGCTCATCAAAGATAAATCTCAACAAAGGAAGATCTTGACAATTATAATAGTCAGATATGTAAAAGAACCCATTCTGTGTACAACAGTAAGCCTATTTAGACTGTCATGCCTTTTCTTGCCCAATAGGCTTGCAGAAAAAATAGCCATGATAACAAGAATGTGGTTGCACATGGACTCAGAATTATAGACTTCTATTAAACTAGTACATTCTGAAAAATGATGATCTGTTCTTTATCTGTATGATGTTATCAGTGCATGAGTCTTGTATAGGTAATTATGTAGGACGTAAGCTTTGAGAATGCCTTTTTTCATGCAGTGTAATGACCTTGTAATTTATCCACATTGTTCTGTGTATCTAATTTATTTTTATTGCTGTATTCCATTGTATAAAATTACTACAACTTGTATATTCATTCATTTCTCCATTAAAAGACACTTAGGTAGGCTCCATTTTGGGACTATTACAAATGAACCTGCCATTTTACATACAGGTGTTAGGGTGAAAAGTTTTCACTTCTCTAACATAAATGCTCGGGAGTGTGAGTACTGGACTGCATGGTGTGATGGTTAATTTTATGTGTCAACTTAACTGGGCCATGGGGTGCTCAGATATTTGCTAAAACATTATCCTGGGTTGTGTTTCTGTGAGAGTGTTTTTGGATGAGATTAATCATTTGAATAGTAGACCGAGTAAACCAAATTGCCTTCCCTAATGAAGAAGGGCCTTTTCCATTCAGTTGTAGGCTTGAGTAGACCAAAATGAATGACCCTCTTTTGAGTAAGAGATAATTCCTCCTGCCTGACTACTTTTGAACTGGGATATAATTTTTTTTCCTGCCTTCAAACTCAAACTAAAATGCCAGCTTTTCCTGGGTGTTCAGCCTGTCAATATATACATTGGATGAAGATACAAACTGTAATTACTATACCACTGGCTCTTCTTGTTTTTCTGCTTGGTGGCTTCCCCTGTCACCAAGAAAAAGTCTTGGAAGTTGTTAGCCTACCTCATTATATGAGCCAATTCTTTATAATAAATCCCTTTATAAATATGTACACACACACACACACACACACACACACACATGCACATACTCCTCAGCTTACAACATTTTCAACTTATAATAGGTTTATCCAGACATAAATCCTTCCTAAATTGAGGAGCATACTAAATGTGAATGACTAGTATACCATAGTAAAGTCAAAAAATTGTAAGTCAAATCATTGTAATTTAAGACTATCTGTACATATGTAACTTCTCTAGAGAACCCTGAAATATTGTGTATGTTTGTTTTTAAGAACCTATCAGGCTAATTTCCAGAAGGTTGTACCTTTTATGTCTGCATTATCAGTGTATAAAAAAGCTGGTTTCTATATGTTGACAGAAGAATTTAGAACTTTTAATTTTTTTTTTAATTTTAGAGATTCTAATATATGTGTTATTGGACCTTATATTTTAATTTTTATATCTCTAATGGGTAATGATGCTGAACATCTTTTTATGTGTATTTTTTTCCCCATGGTATCTGGTAAAGTGTCTGTTCAATTTCTTTGCTCATTTTCTAATAAGACTCTTTATATTCTTTCTTTATTATTTTTAAATTTGTAATTGTAGAAAGTGTCAAACATATAGAAAGAAATAAGAATAGAACTAATGTCCTAGCAAACTGGATTCAACAACACATCTCAAAAATCATCCACCATGACCAAATAGGCTTCATTCCTGGGATTCAAGCCTGGTTCAACATTCATAAGACCATAAATGTAATTAAATACTCAACACACATAAAAACAAAAGCCACATGATTATATCATTAGATGCAGAAAAAACTTTTGATAAAATATAGTGCCTCTTTTTGATAAAAATCCTTGAACATCTAGGCATAGATAGAATCTATCTCAAAATAGTAAGAGCCATCTATGAGAAACCCACAGCCACCATACTACTAACCAGACAGAAATTGGAACTATTCCCCTTGTAAACTAGAACAAGACAAGGATTCCCACTCTTACCCCTCCTGTTCAGCATAGTTTTGGAAGTCCTAGCTAGAATAATCAGAGAAGAGAGGGTGACTGGGGGTATCCAAATAGGAAAAGAGGAAGTCAAGTTATCTCTCTTTGCAGACGACATGATTCTATAGCTTGAAAGTCCAGGAGAATCTGTCAAAAACCTCCTTGCACTGACAAAGGACTTTGGCAAAGTCTCAGGGTATAAAATAAATTGTGCAAAAGATAATCACATTTCTATACACTAATAATAAACAAACAGAAACCCAAATAAAAAGCACAATTCCATTCACAATAGCCATACACACACACACAAAATGAAATACCGTGGCAGCTTCCTAACCAGAGATGTGAATGACCCTTACAATAAAAACTACAAAACACTGCTCAAAGAAATCAAAGATGACACAAACAAGTGGAAAAATATTCCATGCTCATGGACTGGAAGAATCAACATTGTTAAGATGTTCATTCTACCTAAGGCAATCTACAGATTTAATGCAATATCCATCAAATTACCAGCAACGTTCTTCTCAGACCTAGAAACAATACAGGAATTCATACGGAAACATAAACAACCAAGAATAGCCAAAACAATCCTCAGCAAAAAAACAAAGCAGGAGGTATCACACTCCCAGACTGTAAACTTTACCATAAAGCTACAATAATCAAAATAGCCTGGTATTGGTACAAGAACAGGCATATAGACCAATGGAATAGAATTGAGATTTCAGAAGCAAAACCTCAATTTTTCAATCAACTCATCTTCAACAAAGATTCCACCACCAACCAATGGAGAGATGAGAACCTATTCAGTAAATGGTGCTGGGAAAACGGCTGACCACATGTGAAAGATTGAAACAGGACCCCTACCTATCCCTATACACAACAATTAACTCTAAATGGATTAGAGGCTTAAATGTAAAACCTCAAACTATAAGAACATTAGAAAAAGCAGGAGACACTCTTATGGAAGTTGGAACTGGCAACCATGTAACAAACTTGCACATATACCCCCAAATTTAAAATTTAAAAACAATGGCGTCAACAAAGAATGGTTAAGTAAAAGAAAGACTAGATCTGTGTTTAGCTTTAAAATATAAAATGAAATAAACAAAACTTTTTTCTGTTCAGTGACCTTCCCAACCAATTTTCAAAAAATACATTAAGGCCAACTATATGTTAACCACTGTTTTAAGCATTGAGGCGAGAGAGCAGTTAAGAAGATAGACATGGTTTAAGAAGATAGACATGGTTGTGCAACCATGAAGTTTATATTCTAATCAGGGAAGATACAGCTAATAAACAAATGAATAAATACATGCAATAAAGCATATTATAATATTAGTTAATGAAAAGTGACATAATGCAATACAATACAATACAATAACAATAAATAATATGGACAAGTAATATAATTGAGAGAAATCTAGACACAGGGCAGATGAAGAGTATAATTAAGATGGTGTGATGAGTTCTGCCTCACTAAAGAGGTAATATTTGAATCCAAGTATTAATGATGGAAAGAGCAAGCCAGGTGAAGAACAGTGGTGGAGTTGTATATGGGATACATTTCAGGCAGAGGTTACAGCAGTTGCAAAGATGCTGACATGGGAATTAAATTGGCCTTTGTGAGTCTCAGAAAGAAAATATATACTATTGAAAAAATAATATTGATGAAAGTGGTAAAAAATAAATTTGGAGAGCCAGGGTAACCACATGTTATAAAATGTGCTCAATATGGTTAGAAAAGTGTGGTTAAATATGGTTTACATTCAAAAGTCATTCTCTACCAACTTCAAAAAAATTTTTTTAAATAATTTTACAGTATCTCCCTATCTCAAGTCCTTCTATCACTTTGTAATTTTTTACTGCTCTTTACATAATAGTCATGCAATGTTTTAAGTCACTTAGCAAATTATCTACTTGAGGTTGAGTCTTACATCATTCATTTTTGTGTTCTTGAAACACCTAATTCGGTGTCTTTAGAGGTGTTAGTAATTACAGGATAAGTATCCTGGGCCTGTGCAGAGTGCAACAAGTGAAATTAATCTGAAGTGAATTTTTGTTGAATCAGTCAACATGATTTATTATTATTGATCAAGTAGTCATTAAATGAATAGTTTTCTTGATGCTGTGTCATTATTTGCTTACATTAACGTATGGTGGAGTTTCTTGTAAATGATACTGTACCTAAGGACAGGTTAGATTTAATGGAGTAGGGAAATTTACCTCATCAAGTTTCATTAGCAAACTTACTTTAGACATTAAAGCAATTCTAGCAAAGTTAGTAAAACCAAATGGAGCCATTTTGTGTGTTGCAACTTCTATGTAGTTAATTAATGGAAACTCAGGATAATCAATATCATGGATGCAATATAGCATATCTGAAGAAGTACAAGGAGATTGGATTATTGAATTCCAAGCATTTGCTTACTTTCAAAGATGATGTAAATCAATGATGTGGAAAAGAAGCTTTACAGCCCTTGTTGCTTCAGCTCTTTGGTTTTCTTATCTTGTCTCAGAAATAATGTAAGAGTAATATTATGTCCTTCAAAGAACACTAAACTATGATTTGAAAATTACTGCTACAAGGTGAATCAAGTTAATTGAATTATATATAAGAGATGTTAAGTTAAATGCAGTCAATAAAGTTAGAAAAACTTAAAAGGAAAATAATGTTTTTACTTTCTAGTCTTATAAACACGATTGGCATATACAAAAGTTTTTAAGTGTAGATTTCAGCTAGTTTAGCTTCACTGTGTATTGTTTTATTTCCTGAAGGTTCATAAAACTTTGCTCTCTAATTCAATGAAAATAATGCAAAATAAATCACCTTTAATAAAATAAGTTCTTTAAGTGACCTCCTTCCCTTCTTGTGTTAAGCAGAAAACGGTTTCTGTATAGCAGCACATAATTTCTTTAAATAATACAAAAATAAAAAAGTCTTATTTTTAGCTTTATTGTTGCCCCTGTTTCTGTTACAGACTATAATAAAGCTAGGTCACCATCAGTCACTAATAAAAATTAACAAATTTTTGTAAAAATTAGAAAAATATTAAAAGAAATTATTAATAACAACTATGCGTTTGTAAGTTTTTTGCAGTAAATGATGTAAATAACATTCTGCTCGAAATTATAAAAATCTGCCACTGTGTCAAGTGCTCTAAAAAACCAAGTCTTTATTTATAAATATTTATTTTTTGTAAAGTTTCATGTCCTCAAGCTATTCCTTCCTATTTCCTAGTTTACTTATCTTTTGTTAACTTTACTATATAAGCATTGTTATGCTATCATCTGTTTTCATCAAATATCTGTTGTTCTTTTCTGAGGTTTACTTATCCCTGTAACAATTTGATAAAAGCTGTGTACCCTGTCTTCAGAATAATGTAGTAAGACTCCCTCCCGGAAACTTCTGTATACAGTTTCAAAGGGTTTAGGACCTTTGATTTTGTTCATTCTCCTGCCTGGTATACAAAGAAAAACAGTTTTGAACTGTGTTCCTAAAGCTTTTAAGAAAAGATATTTCATAACATCACTTACTAATGCATTCCAAATGGTTCAAAGCTTTCTTAATCAGTACCATATCTCAGATTAGACCTTGTAAGTCAATGCTGTCAAGAACCAATTGTCAGGCCAGGCGCTATGACTCAAGCCTGTTATCCCAGCACTTTTGGGGGCCGAGGCGAGAGGATTGCCTGAGCTCAGGGATTTGAGACCAGCCTGGGAAACTTGGTGAGACCTTGTCTCTACAATAAATCAAAAAAGTAAGCCAGGTGTAGTAGCGTGCACTTGTAGTTCCAACTACTTGGAAGGCTGAGGCAGAAGGATCCCCTGTGCCTGGCAGGTCGAGGCTGAGGTGGCCATGAGTGTATCACTGCAGTTCAGCCTGGGCGACAGGTGAGACTCCAACTCAAAAAAAACAAAAACAAAACCGCCCAATTGTCTTCCTTTTTGCTGTTCTTGGATCAAATTGAGCAGGCACAATAATAAAAAAAATTCAGTAAAAATTTCCAAATTCAGATTTTCTTTCTGTCACTTTCAGTTGAATAAAACTTTCCACCCGAACTACTGACAAACTGATAAACATGAACATTACCTGGTGAATGTTTCATTTCTTAATTGAATTTTATATTATGATGATTCACAAAACAAACATCCAGATTCAAAATGTCCTTTAATACATCCAGGGGGATCTGGGGATAAATCCTGAGACTCTAGATGACAAGGAATTGAAGTTTGAAATCAGTGACTTTCCTAACAGATTTGAGCATCTATTCACTGGTGATATTTCCAAATTCTTATTGGTTTTTCTATTTTTTCTTTGATTTTTCCTGAAATGTGAGTGAAAAACAGCCTTGCAATTATGCATTAAAGGCCTGTCTTTACACTTGGAGGTTTTCAGCAACATAAATTTATCAAATAATTATTTATTTGCACACCAGCTTACTTATCATCATTGTTTATTACATCTTTTACCCTATGCAGGTGCAACAGCTTCTCTAGCCTTTTCCATCTCTTAATTTTTTCATTGTTGGTTTCAAAAGTAACAAATTACTCTGTACATCTCCAACATTGTCCTAGGGAGGACAATAAGAAAAGATTGAACTATCCTTACTATCATAGGCAAATATATGAGGATAAACATTGTGTATACAAACTAAATGAATATATGTCATTACCTTATGCAATTGGCATCATATATAGTATCATTAGCTTTATTTAAGATAAAATGAATAACTTTAAGTTGTTTGCTTATTAAACTTACATATACCATTTTGCTTACATTTCGTGTGATTCTATTTAAATCATCTATTTAAACACAAGGTTTAAATTATTTGTGTAATTTTAAAAAAAATTTAATATAAGCTAAATGCTTTTCTGATAATGAACCAGGATGATGACATGCAGACAATGTGGCACACAGAGACTGGTAATTTGTTTTGAGATATCCAATACTACTTAGAGAAGTTTGTGTTATGTATATCACTTGCTCATGTATTAATACACGACATATATTCTAATATTGTACTTGCATGACTCTAGTCTTAAAATTTTATTGAAGAGCTCATTTAATGATTACTTCAGCTTTCTATGAAAATTCTAATTACCTTTGTAAGAAAAGAAAAGAGGGGTGTGTGAAGTACTTCAATGAGAAAGAAAATATTCTCTTTCTGTAATCCCAGCACTTTTGGGGTCTGAGGCAAGAGAACTGCCTGAGCTCAGGGGTTTGAGACCTGCCTGAGAAACATGGTGAGACGTTGTCTCCAATAAATAAAAAAAAAATAAGTCAGTCATGGTAGCATGCTCTTGTAGTTCCAACTACTTGGAAGGGCTGAAATTCCAATTAAAGATGACTGATTAGTCATCTATATTCAACCTCTTTATATTTCACTGAAATAATAGTGAAGTGAATAGAATGAGCTTTAATTCTAAATCTACAAGGAAAGGGATAGAGTGCAGAGTATAACTTATGAGATGCATGGGTATTTTTCTTTTTGTGAGGAATGAAAAGTAAATGAAATATTACTAGCTTTTGTAATATCAACACTTACTAATAAATTACATAAAATGCTTAAATGAATAAAAGTTATTCTATATGAATCATTGTTTGAAACAAATCTGTTCAGAGAATCTCCTGAACAACAAGTGCAGCACCCAAACTGAGAATGCTGGTTAGAGATGCTGAGGAAAATTACACATCTGAAAATTCTGTAGCTACCACCTGGTCTTGACATCTACTCAACATTTAAAATATTAATATTTCTAATAATACCAGCAGTGACATTAAATTTTATTTTTTAAACTGCATAGTGAAATTAAAGAAAAAACAATGTACAAAAAATTCATAGCAATATTTAGAAGATGTGCATAATCTAGTGAACCAATATTTTCCAAAATAATCCATGGGTAAAAATACATTCAAAATGCAAGCTAGACCATTGAATTTTAAGCAACAGAGTCAGAAATATTTATTGTTATTGTTTCAGTTTCCACATTGAAACTAATCATGAGGAAACTATACATACTTAGATAAGATTTAGCATCAAAGATTGGTTACGACTATCTGAAAAATGTATACCTGTGTGAAACCGAATTTATATCAAATACTTCAAGCAAGACAACATTTTCCAAAAGAATACATGCCAAAATAGATATGACAATATATTAAACCACACATTAAAGTGAGCTTGAAAAATAAAAAAATGCCACTTTTCTCATAAATATTTGTGGATTGAAAAAAATAAGCCAGGCTCGGTGGCTCAGCCTGTAATCCCGCGCCTTTGGGAGGCTGAGGTGAGTGGATTGCCTGAGCCCACGGGTTCGAGACCCGCCTGGGCAAGCGAGACCTCATCTCTACAATAAATCAAAAAATTAGCCGGGCGT
>CAUYQG010052247.1:0-14029 GCA_963574415.1 Tarsius wallacei
ACAGGGTGAGGGAGGAGGAACGTCGGGCCCCACGTGTCACCGCCAGAGCGACAGCTGTGAGAGGCCACCAGACATGCCTAAGGTGAGCGCTCCCCTGGTGGGCCCGGAGGACACCGGCAGTTCAGAGAAAGCAGATAGCGAATGCTTCCTCCTCTCAAGTCGGCACGTTCCAGGCCTAGGACGCCCCGTCTGGCCCTTCGCTGTGCTGTGTCTTCCTTCCATCTGGGACCAGCACTGCATGTCCACCCCTCTTGCATTTTCGTTAATATAACAAGTAGCCACAGCCTTCCGCTGCAAAACAGTGCTTTTATTAAAGACACAAATCTGTCCCTCTTTGTTTGCATCTCAGACACTGATAAAATAGAATAATGATATCAATTGGTGTCTTAAGGGAGCCGGCTTCATAATTTCTCCCGGTTTTATATGGTTCAAGAATAAAAGAGATTGAAAACATTGCAGGACGATATAAAACGACAACTTAATTAGTGGTAAAATAAAACCCAGTACTAGATATCAAAAGGCTTTCCTGTTGATGTTAAGGGGCCTTTTTTCCCAGAGAGGATGGAGAGGTACAATTTGATGCTTAAGGGGGAAGAAAAGCATGCCGTTTCTTTGCATAGAGCAGAACAGCAACCTTTGCATGTATCTGTGAAGCAAAATTCAGAAAGGAGTCCCGTAGGTTGAAGCGAGGACATGTGGGAAGACCCTGATAAAGCTGGCGCTATTGGGCCCCTAAATTCCGAGGAAGCCTCCTTGCCCTTGGAATAGGCCCCTCCGCCCCCGGTGCAACGGCCTCTCCACCCAGAGAAGCGGCCAGGTCTCCAGCCCAGTGTCCTCCCTGTGGCAGTTGCCCAGCAAAACTACGTCTTCCGGACCAACCTCCCACCACCCCTCCTGTTTTTAGACCTCCAGCTAGACTAAAGCCTCAACAGGCCCCGAAAGGTGAAACAGGATGTGTGACCATGAGGAGGCATACCATGCTTCAAGACAACTGATTTATTTCTCTAATGATCGATCTGGGCAGAAATCCAGGAAGCTGTGTGGGAACGGATGTTGGGGAAGCGGGATAATGGTGGAAGGAACGCAAGGTCGGATCAAAACAAATTTATGGATGGGAGCTCCCTAAACACAGATTATGCGTTTAATTTTGCAACGTGGAGAGTCAGGAAGGATCCTAACAGCTTAGTGGACTGGCTGAAACATGGACCAGAAGGCAGAGCTCACACTGAGCCAAGTAGAAAGGCCCGACCTGCCTTGGTACTCTGTAGCGGAGGGAATTCAAAGGCTCAAAGGCTTAGGGAGATTGGTATCGTAGAGTGGATTTGTCATTCAAGAACTCCACACCCACACTGGGGAGGTCTAAAAAGCACACTTTTGCCACTACTATGAGAAATACATTTGTGAGGGAAGTCCTGGTATTCTTGAACAGCTGCATAATCATTATCTATAGGTCAGAACTTGCAGCAGAAACTGTAGTCACTCAATTGAAAAAATTAAATGCAATGGGCATAATAGAATCCCAGAGTAGGAGGGGTCAAGGGAGGAACCCATCTCCAAAAGGTGAGGTGAGTGTGGTTACCTTGGACAGTAGAATCAGTGCAGCAGTCAGAATAGTCTGATTCACACAGACCTATGGTATTGGCTAGTGGATCGTGGTGTTCCTAGAAGAGAAACAGATAGGAAGCCTATTAAACCCTTACTTGATCTGTTTAAGCAGAAAAGTTCTAGATCAAGTGAACAAAAGTCTTACTCAAATCATGAAAGCAGAGAGTCACAGCCCTTCAATGTCCAGAATTTAGCAAGTGTATAGGCCCAGAACCCTTTGAATGCAGGGGAGGCTAGGCCCCCTCAAGGAAAGATCCGGAACATTACCAAAAGTTAATACTCTTACTCCTCCCAGCTCTTCTCAAAGGGACCTAAAGCTTTTATCAGGATAACTGCACCTTGGGAAAAAGGAAGTAATCAGAACTTTCAGGGACTACTGGACACTGGGGCTGTACTGACATTGATTCCAGTAGATCCAAAACACCATTGTGGCCCTCCAGTCAGAGTAGAAGCATGTGGAAGTCAGGTGACCAGTGGAGCTTTAGCTCAGGTCCATTTCACAGTGGGTCCAGTGGGTCCTCAAACCCATCTTGTGGCTATTTCCCCAGTTCTAGAATGCATAATTGGAACGGACACACTTGGCAGATGGAAGAATCCCCACGTTGGTTCCCTGACCTGTTGAGTGAGGGATATTATGGTGAGAAATTCCAAATGGAAACCACTAGAGCTGTCTCTATGTAGGAAAATAACCAACCTACAGCAACACTACATTACTTTATAAGCTCAAAGAAATGAATGCCACCATCAGAACTTGAAAGATGCAGGGTGTTGATTTCCATCACATCTCAATTCAGCTCATCCTTTTGGCCTGTGCAGAAGACAGATGGATTTTAAAAAATTCACAGTGGATTGTTACAAGCTTAACCAAGTAGAGATTTCAATTGCAGTTTCTGTATCAGCTGTGGTTTCATTGCTTAAGAAAACGAACATGTCTCCTGCTACTTGGCATGCGGCGTTGATCTGGTAAATACTTTCTTTTTCTTCATGTCTGTTAATAAAGATCAGCAGAATCAGTTTGCTTTCAGCAGGTAAGACCAGCAGTACATTCTCACTGTTCTGCCTCAAGGATATATCAACTCTCCAGCCCTGTGTCATAATTTAGTTTGCAGGGATCTCAATTGCCTTTCCCTTCCAAAAGATACCATACTGGTCCATTTCACCGATTACATTAGACTGGAACTAATGAGCAAGAAGTAGCAACTACTCTATACTTATTGGTAAGGCATTTGCATCTCAGAGATTTCGTACACTCAACACAAATTTCAGGACCTTCTACCTCAATGAAATTTCTAGGGGTCCAGTGGTGTGATGCACATTGAGATTTCATTTCTAATGTGATGGATAAGATGCTGCATCTGGCCCCTCCTACAGCCAAAAAGAGGCACAATCACTAGTAGGCCTCTTTGGATTTGAGAGCTAACATTTTCCACATTTGAACTTCTAAAAAGTGGAACAGTATATTAAAACCATATTTTATATTTACCTTTGTTGTTATTTTTTCTGGTGCATCTAAATTCATCATGTAAATTCAAGTTATTGTCTGTGTTTCTTTACCAATCCTTTTTTCTTTGAGTTGGAGTCTCACTCTGTTGCCCAGACTGGAGTTCAGTGGCACCCTCCCGGCCACCACAGCCTCGACCTGCTGGGCTCCAGTGATCCTTTCGCCTTAGCCTTCCAAGCAGCTGGAACCACAGGCGTGTGCTACCGCCTGGCTAATTTTTTTCTTTATTGTAGAGACAAGGTCTCACCAAATTGCCTGGGCTAGCCTCGAACCCATGGGCTCAGGCAATCCACCTGCCTCATCCTCCCAAAGTGCTGGGATTACAGGCTGAGCCACTGAGTCCAGCTTCTTTACCAATTCTTATACAGAAGTTAAAAATTATCAGTTTTTCTTTATCTGGGTGACTTAATTTCTCCTTCTAATTTAAAGTATAGTTTCGCTGGACATAGAGGGTTTTTTTTGGACAATTCGTTTGTTTGTTTTCCTTTCAGTGCTTTGAAAATGTCCTCCCACTGTCACCTGGCTTCCCTGGTTTCTATTGAGAAATCAGCTGTTAATCTTCTGGCTATTCCTTGTATATGACTCAATTGCTTCTCTTTTCCTGCTTTAAGATTTTCACTTGGTACTTGACTTTTGACAATGTATTTGCTTGCTAGAGCTGTCATAACAAAATGCCACCAGATGGCCTAAGTGATAGAAATTTTGTTTATCACAGTTCTGGTGGCTAGAAGCTCAAGATCAAGGTGCTGGAAAGTTTGGTTTCTTCTGAGGCATCTGTCCTTGGCTTGCAGACAGCTGCCATTTTGCTGTGTTTTCACATGGCCTTTCCTCTGAGCCTACACGGCCTTCTTGTCTCTCATGTGCCGTGTGCTTCTCTTCTTGTAAGGACACTATCCAAATGGACTTATTTTAACCAAATTACACCTGTGGGACCCTATCTTTAAATACAGTGACATTGTGAGGTCCTGAGAGTCAGAGACACAATTTAGTGCATAAGACAGTTTCACTATGACATTTTTTGTTGTGGATCTGATTAAGTTTATCCTACTTGGAGTCAATTTAGCTTCTTGGATGTATAGATCAATGTTTCTCATGAAATTAGGGCATTTTTCACCCATCATTTTTAAAAAATATTTTTGCTACTACTACTTGATGTAATCTGTTGGGTTTTTTTGTTTTAGTGACTCTGGTGTGTGTATGATATTGAATCACTGTTTTAATTTGTAATTCTCTGAAGATTAGTAAAATTTTATTATCTTTCTATCTAGTTAGATGTCTTCTTTTATAATGGGTTTCCTAGAATTTTGACTTTTTATGGGTTTGTTTATTATCCACTGACTGATCTGTAGAAATTCTTTGTATATCCTTGATGTGTGCCATTTCTGAATACAAATGGGCCTAAATGTGACTGCAAAGAGAAAATGTTTTAAAATATATAATATCCTTCAGCTTTTTATATTTTCCTTCTTCACATTTTTTACTTTTTGATATTTGCTAATGGATCTTTATTATATATAATTCTATCACTTTTATCACCATTATTTAAGCTCTAGTTTTAAAACTAAATATAGATTAAATATACCCGGTACTTATGCCAGACTTCATGCCAAAGCTTCTCCTGATTCCTTGGCTGTCTATATCTCATTCTCTTGATGCTTTAGAAAGAGCTAGAGAAAAGAAATTGCATGCAAGTTTATACCTATGTCTATATACCTTTTATAATTGTAGGTTAGCTTAAATAAATGTGCATTCTCAGGTCTCGTTTGTATTTCTTGAGTATCTTTGATATGTTGCCCTATTGTCTTCTTATATGACTTGATTTCAGGAAGTCTGAAACTTACTTTTTTTTCCTAGTGAATTGAACTTTTTGTTTTGATGCAAAATATATTTTCTTTATATTTAAGGTCTTTTAGTTTGCTGAAATATACTTTGGTGTTGTTTGTTCTGGCTTGATTTCCACTGCTGTACACCATGGCATTTCAATATATACCTAAAATTTTATATAAGAAGTATTTTTTGAATTATAGTTTTTGGGTTTTGTTTTTTCCTTTGATTCTTTTATCCTTTTGTAATATACGATTTTTTTTCTTTCTTTGTCTTTTGCATCTGTTATTATCTCTTATTTTAACATTATTTTTTATTTTCCATCTTTTATTTATTTTTTCTTCACTGTACCTTCCCTTGTTATTTATTCATTTATTCCTTATAACTTACTCTTCATTTATGAAATGATTTTAGAAACATTGTCCTTTTTTAAACAACCTTCACTTGTTTAGTAGTTTAACTTTTAAGCTCTTCTATTTTTTTACCTTTCTAGTAGACTATGGTTTATCTACTCTTGGCCATCATTTTATTGTATGCCTTTATTATCTATAACAATATAATTAAGTTAATTTGTATACTTTTTTATCATTTATCTTCTAATATCAATGTATGCAGTTTATCCACCTAATGGTTACTGACATGCTTATTGAAAATGAAGAGGTTTCCTATATCTTCAGGTAGATATACATTCATAGATCACAAGAGTGGTGAGGGTAGTTTTCCTTGCTTCACATTTAAGAGTTATCTCTGCTATTATTGTCAAAGTTATCTTTCCGTGAGCCACCTTCACCTCCACAGCTGAGATCTTATCCCTATGAGCTTTATAACCATTTTATTAGAACCTTCTCTTTTATATACCCTATAATTCATATCTGGCTAAATTTGGATTCTATTTCTATTTTTCCTACCAGGGAGTTTTCACTTTTAAAAGGTATTTTTGAAAGGTTTCTGTGAGTTAGAATGGCTTTTTTTTAATATCAGTATATTTTTTAGCTCGCTCATAAATTAAGCTCATGCTGGTTGTTCTAAGAGCTGTAAGTAGTCAGAACAGGCTTCTCTTCTTCCTATAGGGACAATTGATAGTGATTTCTGGGTCATTTTGTAGCATCATAAGACCCCGTCCTACTGTCTCTGCCATCTCTACACAGTTGCTTATTCTGCATGAAACTTGCATGAGTTCTGCTCTTGTAGATGGTTTGGCACTACTCATGCATATTCAGTCTCTGTAGGCCGCTTATTATGAACATCTTATGTAAATGCAATTTTACATTATGTTGCCATTGTGTCTGGATCTTTGCAGTTAGCATAATGTTTTCAAAGTTAATCCATACCATAGAAAGTATCAGTACTTTATTTTTTGATCGTTGAAAAATACTTCACTGTATAGATATATCACATTTTTATATCATTTATCAGTTGATGGACATTTGGGCTATTCTGATTTTTGGTTATAATGAATAGTGACACCATGTACAAGTTTTTGTGTGAATATAATGGTTTTAGTGCTCTTCAGCATGTCTTCTTTAAAAAGTGCAGTTGTTGGGTCATAAAGTATCTCTATGTTTAGTTTACCACTCTACATTCTCACGGACATTCTACAAGGGGGATCCAATTTTTTCACATTCTTGTCAACATTTGCCATTCTGTTTTGCTAAGTATGGCTATCTTAGAGTAAAGTACAATCTCATTATGGTTTTGATTTGCATTTCCCTAGTGACTAACAATGTTGAGAATCTTTTCATATGTTCACTATCCATTTGTAGAATTCGTTACTAATCAATTTATAAAAATCTAATTCAGATTAACTTCATCCTAATTTCAATAGCACATGATACTTTGTAACTACATAGTTCCCATCTTTATGCTGTTATTCATCAACATAGTTCAATAATTATTACTTTATGTAGATATCTTTTAAGTCATGTGATTTAAAAATGCAAAAAGTGCTGTCTTTTTAAAGCTGTCTTTTATATTTATCTATGTAGCTACCTTTACTAGGGCTCTTTGCTCCTTAATTTGAATTTAAGATACTATCTTGTGTCCTTTTATTTGAGCCTGAAAGTCTCCCTTTAGTATTTCTCATAAAGAAGGTCTGCAGTTACACTTCCAATTCCAGAATTTCCATTGCATAATGTCTGCCACTTTATTGATAGTCTCTATGTAGTAAGACACAATTCTCCTACTTCCCTTTAGTTATTTGGGCATGGATTCAGTTGGCTTTTGAACATATTTGAAATAGCTGATTTATAGCCTTTGTCTCATAAGAACGATTCTGAGCTTCCTCAGAGACCATTTCCATTTCTTGCTTTTTTTTCTTGGCTCTGGATCATATTTTTTGTTTGTTTTTGTTGTGGTTGAATACTAGACGTTTTGGGTTGACAATTCTTGAAATAAAATCCTCCCCTTTCCAGAGTTTGTTGTTGTCAGAGGTTGTGGTTTGTTTTCTAAACTAATTCTGTAAAGTCTGTATATTTTTTTTCCAACTGGGGCCACAAAAAATCTTTGCCTGCTTAGCTGAGTGGTCAGCTAATGATTGACCAGAGAATAAATTTATATGTGTGTGTGTGTGTGTGTGTGTGTTTGTGTGTGTGTGTGTGTGTGTGTGTATTTAACTCTAAGCAGAGCAATTTACAACTCCACCTTAGCCTTCACTCTCTGCTGGTGTGGAGTCTGTGAGGTAGGGCATTCTTAGGTCTTCCCTGAGCTTGAGCGTGAGCCCTTGCCTTGACTGTGATCTCACAGAGTCTCAGAAGGATGTCAGGGTTTTTTAAATCCCTTGTGGTTAGCCTATCCCTCAGTTTTTCCATTTTAAGATTTTTAGCTTGTCTATCACTTTCCCCAACTTTTATTCATCACCTTTAGCAGCCACCAAGTTACTTACTTACTTGTAATTTTCATTACCGAAAGTGTCCCCCAAGGAGATGGCTGTTCACCCTAGGTGAGCTCTGAGTCACCTTTGTAAGCCAGGTCCTTGTGGAAACCATCAAACAAGTCCCACAGTAAGAATTCCTGAGGAGAGAGGTTTTGAAACAACTACAACACCATCCTTCTCTTTCCAGTGTTTGTGAAACTTCCACAAGAATGTGGATGCAATTTTTAAGGCTGTCACTGAAATGGAGAGCGAGAAAGGCAACTAGGGCAAATGAAATGCCACAAAGTTTGCTTGCTGTTCTTAATGGGATTCAGCTGTTTTTCTTGATTTATAAACACTCCCCAAGAAGCTGCAGGTAAGTCTGTGGAGTTCTGGATAAGTTAATTTTGACAACTTTTGCCATCTTAGAACTTTATTTTATACAGTGTGAATTTCTGTAGGTCCTCAGTCCACTGTTTTTACTGACATTGTTATGTTTGTCTGGAAAATAGATTTTGAAATAGCTTTTAAAAACCTGCCATTATCTTGAGTTTGTACCAACTGGAAGTTTACCCCTTTATTTTTGAGAATATTTTTCCTCAGTCTTCTAGAATAACTTATATTTTGGTTAAATACTTGAATTACATTATTTAAACACTTTGAAGATATCATCCCACTGTCTTTTGGACTCTAATTTTTCTTGAAGAGTCAACTGATAACCTAATTGTTGCTTTTTTGAAAATAAGATGCACTCCCAACACCTTTTAAGATTTTCCTTTTTGTCGTGATTTTTAGTAACTTAATGTTCTTTTCAGTGGTTCTGCTAAGGTGTATGGCAATTTGAATTCTTAGCTTGCTAACTTTTGTTTGTTTTGAAAATATTTTCATCACAGTCTTACATTCTGTGTCTTCTCCATTCTTATTTGTTCCTCTTAGTGGCCTTTAATTACATTCATACTTCCACATTGCCTCTCCTAGGATTTCGCCCTCTCTTTTGTATTCTCCATGCATCTTTAATATTCTTTCCTTATTCTTGTTTTTAATCTTTAAGTTCAAGGCTTACAAGTGCATGTTTGCTATGTGGGTATTTTGCATACTGGTGGGGATTGGGCTTCTGGTATACCCCTTACCCGGGTAGTGAATTGCACCCGATAGGTAATTTTCCAGCTTTCACCTCTTCTTGACCCCCTTTTGGGGAAATGTCTCCCAGTCTACATACCCCAGTGTCTATTATTTCTACCTTAAGGTCCACTGGTACCCATTGTTTAGCTCCCACTTATGAATGAGAGCATGTAGTATCTGGTTTCCTGCTTCTGGGTTGGTTCACTTAGGATGATGTTCTCCAGCTAAATCCACATTGCTGCAAAGGACATCATTCCATTTTTATGTCTATGTAGTATTCCATGGCGTGTCTGTGTCTGTGTGTGTGTGTGTGTGTATGTGTGTGTGTGTGTGTGTCATATTTTCTTTATCCAGTCAATAGGAGCTTTTGTTGGTTTCATGACTTCACTATTGTGGATAGAGCTGTGATGAGCATAAGAATGAAGGTGTCTTTTTATATAATGATTTCTTTTCCTTTGGGTAGATATCCAGTGGTGGGACTGCTGGGCCAAATAATAGTTCTAATTTGAGTTCTTTCAGAAATATTCATACTGTTTTCCATAGAGGTTGAAACATATACAAAAATTAACTCAAGATGATTAAACAGTTAAAAGTAAGACCTGAAATTAAAAAAAAAAAAATCCTGTATATCTGACAAAGGCCTAACATCTAGGATCTAAAAGGAACTCAAACTTGCCATGGGAAAAAACCACACCAAACAGCCCTATTTAAAAGTGGGCAAAAGATATGAATAGACACTTCTTAAAAGAAGACATACGAGCAGCCAACAGATACATGAAAAAATGCTCAGTCTCACTAATCATCAAAGAAATGCAAATTAAGAACATGCTGACATACCACCAAACTCCAATCAGGATGACCAACAGAAGCTGGAGAGGATGCAGGAAAAAGGGAACACTTCTACACTGTCACTGTTGGTGGGAGTGTAAACCTCTGTGGAAAACAGTTGGACAATGCCTATAAAATCTAAAAATCGTCCTTCCATATGACCCTACAATTCCCCTTCTGGGAATATACCGAGAGGAACTCAAATCACTCTATGAAAAAGATATGTGCACACACGTTTATTGCAGCATTATTCACAATAGCAAAAACATGGAAACTACCGTGCTGCCCTTTGAAAGAGGACTGGATAACAAAAATGTGGTACATATGCATGATGGAATATTATGTAGCCATAAAGAAGGATAAAATTATGAACTTTGCAGAAACTTGGATGGACTTAAGAGTCTATGAAACTGAGGGATCTATCACAGAAACAAAGAACTGAGTACCACATGTTCTCACTCATAAGCAGACCCTGAACAATTACCATAATACTGTAAGGGATTGGCAGTAGTGGGAAACGACCCGGGGAAAGGGTGGGGCACATCTCATCAATAAGGGTCCTGATCTCAAACCCGGTAAAGTGAGGTCCAAAGTGAAGCCCAAACTTTACCTATACAATGACTGTTTGTATACCTAACCCTGAATTGTACCCCACATCTTTAAAATAAAAATTTAAAAACATATAAATTAATTAAATAAAACCTAGGAGAAACTCTTCTAGAAATTGGCCTAGGCAAAGGATGCAACGAAAACAAACACAGACAAGTGGAACCTAGTTAAACTAAAAAGCTTCTGCTCAGCAAAATAAATAACCAACAGAGTGAAAGAAAGCCTACAGAATGAGAGGGAATATGCGCAAATTATACCTCTGACAAAAGATTACCCAGAATCTACAAGGAACTCATTCTTTGTTGTTCACATTTTATTCTGGCCCAAATTTCAGTTAAGGAGGTTCTACTTCTGCTTAAAACGTAGAAAAATGGGAGATGATGCCACGCTACACCTGACAACATGATAAAACTGGATAGCTTACACGATCATGACTTTTCTTAAGCTGACAATAGAACTGAAGACCTAAACAAGCTGAATTCTGAAGCGTGGAAAGCCCCTTCCAAGACAGACAGGACAGGTCAACTCTTTCATTGCTGGCAAAGCAAAGTAGCAAAATGTCGCAACCACAAAAATGAGTGCAAAAAAAACAACTACTAAAAATCTGCACATATTTTTCAAAGATCAACTATGCATGAGCATATCAGTTGAGGTGATTAGGATCTCAGACACAAAGCAAACTTTAAATCACTGGAAAGATTTCTTCACTGAGCCCCTACCAGGCTCACAGAAGAGACTGGGAGCTAGGAAGCAGACATAGTGGACTCCGCTTAGTGGACAGAGGTGAAGGCATTGACTGCTGCTGGGAGTGGGGGCATGAATGCTGACTGGCCTCCTCCCATGCAAAGGAAAAACCTTAAGCTATTGGGGGAGGAACAGAAAATTCTCCTGGGCTTGCACAAAGATCCATTCTTTCTGGTGTAAGAGTAAAAATGAAAGACGTCTGTCCTCGGGGAAGGACACGGGAAAGTCAGGCAAACTGCTGCCGACCAAGGACATCTTAAAATCAAATCAAGGAAAAAGAAACATGCAGAAAGGACCAACGATGAGAATTACATGATCATTATAGTCAGTGGACACTGCCAGATCTCTTGGAATAGGTGGGTGAAGTTTCACAGCTAGCAGAATGGTGTGACCGGTTTTCCTTTTATTGTGAATGATTGCCTGAGACTCAGGGAATGGACATCCATCTGTCAAAAGCGTCCAGGTAACTTACAAAGGGTGCTATTTAATTCTGAAGGACATACAATTCAATTATGCCTCACCACCATAAAGCGCCTAAGAGACCAGTCCCAGAAAAGAGAGATAATTGGAACTGATTTTTCTCTTGCTCCTAACAGACCATTAGGAATAATTTCATCATGCCTGCCTCTCTTTAGGTTGTCATAACAGGAAGCCCAAGGCGCTCTTCGCACAGACTCTTGCTGAGTTCTCTCTTTCACTTAACCCTGCCCAACCTCTCAACATGCCCTCATCACCCAAGCCCTTCCACTCTGCCCTGTGGATGACGCACTCTCATCAGCCCCTCCACAGAGCAGACCTCTTCAAAAAGTCTCTTCACTCTCTCCTAAACTCAGCCTCCTAAGTAGCTAGGACTGCAGGCACGTGCCACCATGCCCGACTAATTGTTGTTGTTGCTGTTTTTTAATTATTTGTGGAGATGAGGTCTTGCTATGTTGCCTAGGCTTGTCTTGGACTCCTGGGTTCAAGCAATCCTCCCACCTTGGCCTCTCAAAGTGCTGGGATTGCAGGCGTGAGTCATCACGTCCTGCCTGTTTTTTTAAAATTGGTTTTAGTGCTGTACATTTTATGCTGCCGACTTTTACACTCAATTTGCCACATTCACATGTTGCATTTGCTCCCAATTAACTTGCTCTTCTGTTTAGCCTAACCCTACAAAACAGTGCTTTTGAAAGTTTTTTAAGCCCATGGAAAACACATGGCGAGGAAAATAAAAATAGCAATATTCGCCTCGCCTTCCAGTAGTATGAGCGCCCCATTTGGGGAAACAGTCACGTAACACCTTTTCCTGTCTTGAGCTATTCCACGTCAGTTTCCTTTTGGTGTCAGGGTTCCCTTGGCATTTACTGCCTCAACTCAGAGAGGGCAGCCGAGTGCTAGGAAGCTTTTCTGAGACTTAGTGTCTCAGAAAATACCTTTTATTTCCTTTACAAAAAATAAATAGTAAAGCATTCTAGAGCCTTGATAACATTTAGAACTCTGTCAATACTGCTGCATATTTTCTAACTTTCAATGTCTTAGATGAGAAAGTCAGTCTCTCCATTTGATTTTTTTTTTTAAATAAATGTTCTCTCCCCTTTGGCTGGTTGAAGAACATTTTTCAGCAGAGGTGAAATTCAGCAGCGTCACCAGATGCTGGCCAATTTTCAGTCGTTTCTTCAATTACCTTGATCAACATTGAGTAAGCCCATTCAGTCAGAAAGCCCAGGCCTTTAGTTCAGAGAAACTATTATTTCTATCCTTTTCCATCTGCTCAGTTCTGTTCTTGTGGAATTTTTAACGCACATAATCTTAGGACTCCTGGGAGTCTTCTTCCCCTCGTTCATATTTTCCCTCTCTTGGTCTCTCTGATCTGAGCTGCAGGAGGATCTCTTGAACCAATGAATAATTTGATCTTCTTCAGCCTCTAGTGTGCTGGGTACCCCAGCCACCACGCCTTTCGGTATCCCCAATCACCTTCCTGAGACGGCTACTTCCTGCATCCCTCTGTCGTGTCTCCCTGGGCCTCTTGCCCCTTCCTCTCTCAAAACACGGGAATCTGAGCTTGGGTTATTACGATTCGAGAAATCGGCTCTCTCTTCTTTCTCCTCTTTTCCCCTCCCCGTGGCATCTTCATTTGACAGGAATCCATTGGCTGTCAGCGTTCAGGCCGGATCCCTGTAGCTCGTGAGGGGTGATGAGGTGTTTGTGCGTGTGGAGATGTGTCTCCTCGGACCCTGTTATGGTGTTGGCACATTTCCCGTCTGATGTGGAAAACTCATCCGTGCCGTTCTTTGGGAATCGGGCCTTCCTGGTTCTGGGACCTGCTCTTGGCACACATTCACTCAGAGCTCTCCGGCTGGTTCACACGGAGAGTTGAGATGGATTCTGCCAGAGATTTTGTGGGTCAGTGCTCCATTTTTCATGGTTACTCACTGTGAGATAACATTTTCTCTTTTACCTTACTTGAGTTATTTCCGTGGGAAATCACTGGAGGACTTGGTAGAGGACAGTGCTCACACTTTCCCACTTAGTCTGCTATCTTTTTTTTTTGAGTTGGAGTCTCGCTCCGTCACCCAGACTGGAGTGCAGTGGCCGCTCCCGGCCACCCCAGCCTCGACCTGCTGGGCTCCGGCGATCCTTCCGCCTCAGCCTTCCAAGTAGCTGGAACTACAGGCGTGTGCTACCACGCCCGGTGAATTTTTTGATTTATTGTAGAGTTGAGGTCTCGCTTGCCCAAGCGGGTCTCGAACCCGCCGGCTCAGGCAATCCACTCACCTCAGCCTCCCAAGGCGCGGGATTACAGGCTGAGCCACTGAGCCCGGCTCGAAATTCTAGTTTTATTTCATAAAAATAAAGAATGAAACTGGCTAGAATAGTGCTGTCCAATAGAAATATAATGTGAGCCACAAACATAATTTAAAATTTTTTTAGTAGCCAAGTTAAAAAAGGAAAAAGAGACAAACTTA
>CAUYQG010052248.1:0-18416 GCA_963574415.1 Tarsius wallacei
ATGCATCGGTGGGCGGGGCGTGTAGATGAAGGCCTCTTTGGCTCCCCCCTGTCCTTGCAGCATCTCCTGACCTCTTTATGCTGCTGCCTCTGCCTCTGGCCTGTATGTGTAGGTGGTGCATTCATTCACTTTTTCATCCATTAAACACATAACCATTGATCATCTCTGTGTAGAGGGAACTGCACACCTACACATACAGGCCAGAGGCAGAGGCAGCAGCATAAAGAGGTCAGGAGATGCTGCAAGGAAAGGGGGGAGCCAAAGAGGCCTTCATCTACACGCCCCGCCCACCGATGCATTCTGAAAGCTTGCCAGCACCGTGCAACAGACACGGCGTGAACGAGATGGACACGGCCCTACTTGGTGGAGCTGACATTCTGATGGGGGAAAGAGACAATTTGTGGACAAATAACTAAATGATCTGCCAGCCGTCATGAAGGCTACTGAGGCAGAGATCAGGAGTTATTAGGGAGGAGGGTCAGGGAAGGCTTCCAGAAAAAGGTGATATCTGTGTTGAAACCCAAATAAAGGCGGGGGGGGGGAGAGCTTTGTGATGAATCAGGGAAGAGCGGTCAAGGGAACAGCAGGTACAAAGGGCCCGGGGCAGGGAGGGCAGGGAAAGCTCAGCATGAGGGAGCTGGGAGAAGCCAAGATGGCTGGCGTGAGCGAGCAGAGTGGGGAGAAGGCCAGAGAGGCAAGGGGGGGCGGGGACGGGAAGGGCTCCCAGGCTCCTGGCCTGAGTTCCTGGGAGGTAAGCTGGAGGACTGCTGTCTCCAAGGGAGATGCTGAGGGAGCCTGGAGCTCACGACCTCAGGGCAAAAGACAGAAATATGGGGGCTGTGACGGTAGAAATGATTCTGAAAGCCTCAGGGCCAGAGGGAGTTCCCAGGGGAGGGGCCCAGACTCAGCGAGTTAAGGAGTTAAGAGATCACCAGGGAAGGCGGCACCAGAACAGAAGCCACCAAAGGCACGACCAGGCCCTGGGGGCGGCGAGCACAACAGCGCCACCTAGGGGCTCAGGAAGGCGGCTTCCAGGAAGCTGGGCAGGCTGGGGGCCCAAGGCAGCCAGGGGATAAGGCAAGCATGGGGTGAGCCCCAGCAGGAGCAGATGGTGGTGTGTGGTGGGAATGGACCGGGAGCCCCGGCCTAGAGCTCACAGGGGATGCTGCAGGCTGGAAAGGGCAGGTGTGTGGGCCTCAGCCCGGATTCTGCCCTCTCTCTGGGCCCCAATCCTATCTCTTCAGGAAAGTGAAAACTCCGGCCCAGCCCCGCCCCCTGGAGGTTCTGAGACTGGTACAGGAGCCTAGAGGTAACTGCTATTAAGTAGCAGCCACGGTTGCTACAAACATAAGAAGGCACAGAGCAGGGGGTCTCGGTTTCACTGTCTGTCACACAGGGAACCCACTTTCTCTAGCCTCTATTCCAGGGCCCACAGTCCAGCTTCCATGCCTCAGTCCAGGTGAACATCCTCAAACTTCCTGTGTCCTTGTCCTCTCACCAACCTTCTATGGCTCCCTAGTTCCCCCAAGAGAAAGCCCCCGACTCTTCGCCTGACATTCAAAGAGCCCCAAGACCTCGCCTCTGCTGGTCGTGTCTCCCCAGTGTCCCCAGCCAGCTTCTCACTGTTGTGCAAACAACCCGGGGCCCTTTCCCATGTTCCCACTACCAAGTTGCCTCCCTGGACGGCCACCATCATGACCTGAAGTTCTGTGCCACCCTGGGGTTAGTTCTGTCCCGTGCCCTGGGCCAGACGCTCCTTTAGGGCAGGCAGGGACCTGACCTATCTTGGAGCCAGGCCCAGAGCAGAGCCTGCAGTAGAATAGGGAGTGAGAGGCTGGGCTCACCTGCTCTAGCTGCAGCTGCATGGTGCGCTGTGCCGCCACGTCCCCCAGTGCAATCTCCACATAGGGGCAGCTGGAGCTGGCTGTGGGCCGCTGGGTGCGTGTCGACTGGATCTCCTTCAGGGGGAACTTCACTATCAGCTCCTGGGAGTGCAGGGAGAGAAGCCAGACAGGTGGGGACAGTGTCAGCCACCCTTACCCCTCTCCTGCAAATCAGATCAGGAGAAGGCAGGAATTAGAGTAGCAGTTCCCCAGTGACTTGCTGTGGGACCCCGAGCAAGTCGCTTTACCCCTCTGGACCTCAGTTGCCTCACCTGTGGAATGGATTTAACTGACACTGACAATGCATCTGCTATGTGGCAGGCACTGGTCTAAATGCTGGGAGACAGAGGTGTCATGGGTGCTGCTGGTGCCCTGACCTTCACATCAAAGCGGCTTCTTGTGAACACCTGCACCTCTTTGAGGGCTTTATTTCTGGCCCAAGGACCAAGTTAGGACCACATACAGGGACAGCTGGAGTGATAGAGAGTTGGTGCCTCAGAAGGAATCTCAACTAGTGACAGATGAGGAGTGGTGTGCAGACACCTAGCTCCCTGGCCCCAGGGGAGAAGGCTGTCTCTGGGGGTTCCCCGTGGGGCTGACCCTTGTTTCCCAAATCAGAAATTTGCGGGGTAACACTCCCTCCATTAGTTCCATACCGCTCATCTCATTTCCTCACTGCAGCGTTCCCTAGAATCAACTTCAAATCAACCACTTGCCCTGGAATCCCATTTCGGGGTCCACTTCTGTGAGCAAAATTTAAGATTGGGGGTAATAGGCCCTATTTGTTATGGGCCCCACTGTGTCCTCATCACATTCACCTGTTGGAGCCCTAACCCCCAGTAGCTCAGAATATGACTGTATTTAGAGACAGGGCCTTTAAAGAAGCAATGAAGTTAAGGTGAGGCTGTTACAGGGGCCCCCACTCCAATATGACATATGTCCTTATAAGAGGAAATCCGGACACAAAAACAGACACCAGGGATGTGCACACCCAGAGGAAACAACACGCGGGGACACAGCAGGAAGACGACCATCTGCAAACCAAGGAAGGAACCCAACCTGCCCCACTTTGATCCTGGACTTCCAGCCTCCAGAACTACAGAAGGAAACCTCTGTCGTTGAAGCCATTCAGTCTGTGATATGCCCGCAACAGCGCAAGCAACGACAGTATGGTTGGTGTCTCAGCGTGTGGCCTGCCTCATTCCACCATCACAACACCCCTACAAAGGGTGCACTCTCCCAACATCCTCACTTTCCAGAGGAAGGAAGTGAGTGAGGCTCCCAAACAGGAAGAGACTTGCCCAAGATCATGCAGGTGCAAGAGGCGGAGCTGGGTGTCCATGGCTGGAAATCCCAGCCCCTCAGAGGGGGTGGGATCCGAGGACAGAGTGGTGACAGCGGTGCCAGGCTGAGGCCACTCACATGGGTCTCGGTGCTGAGGAAGTTGAGGCCGTTGTGATTGACAGCAAGAATGCAGGGGGCCGGCACAGTGATGTTGCTGCAGCTCTGGATGAAGAAGAAGGAGGAGCCAAACATGGGCAGGGCGCTGAGGAGTCCTGGATGGGGGGAGGGGACAGTTACCAGGCTGGGCCAGGTGCATCAGTGGCAGCCACGGCCCTGAACTGCACAGCTGGCCTGCAGCCGTGTTCTCCCTGGACGTGTCCGGCTCAGGCCCTCTCCCTGGGTCTCCTCTTGCCTCTCTGACCTCCCCTCTCGTGGCCTCTTCCTCTATCCCTGCTTGCAGCTCTTCTTCCTCTGCCCAGGGCCACCCTGAGCCTAGGTGACAGTTTGGTGAAAAGTTTAAAAAGTTGTTCTCTCCAGGCAGGTGCTCGCCTCGGCTGGCACTGAAAATGCACCCCTCCAGAAAGACTCCCCCCGCCCCCCGCCCAGCACGAACTCCCCCAGCCCTTACCTAGAAACTGGGCGCGGGCCTGGTGGGGGCTGAGCGCCTGCGTTTGCTGCCGGTGCTGGCTGACCAGGTTGAGCCAGGCCGAGCCGGCCATGGTACGGTAGAGCTGGGCCGGGATGTAGTCCTGGACCTCCCGCCTGAGTGAGGGGAAAGGGATCCTAAGCCAGCACGCGGCGATCCTCACTGCGTGGCAGGTGTGCGGGGCAGGTATGCCCTCTGCACCTCCCTGGAAGACTGAACACTGGGGAGTGTGAGGGTGAAGGCCCCCTGGCACTCGAACACACCAAAGCCAGCACCACAGGGACCCCTGTTTGCACTTAAGGGAAGTGCAGCTCTGAGAAGTTCACCAACTAGTTCGCAGTGACTA
Source organism: Tarsius wallacei (assembly GCA_963574415.1). Lineage (NCBI taxonomy): Eukaryota > Metazoa > Chordata > Mammalia > Primates > Tarsiidae > Tarsius > Tarsius wallacei. The sequence continues at coordinate 4,160 of CAUYQG010052248.1, forward strand.
TGTGAGTTGGTGGCAGGGACTGGGAGGACAATATTTAAACCCCAGGTAAATTCATCCTTCGTAGCTTCTGTACCCAAGCAGAAGCCCAAGCCAGAGAGGTAAGAAGCATGTGGGAGAGGGAAACATTGGGGTGGGCAAGGCAGTTGCCACAGGGCTGGGCAGAGCCCAGGGCTGAGAAGCGCAGGGCCTCGGGGTTGAGCCCCCCTGGGCCATGAGAAACCCACCATCCCCTTTCTCTCTGACACTTGCTGGCTACCTCAGACAGCCACTGTGCCTCTTGGGACATCTGGGAAATACCAACAGCTGCCCCAGTCCATCCCAGCCACCCAGGGCTACAGACAGGGGAAAGGTTGGAAGAAAGCCAGGGGGAATGCCTTCCTCCCAAGAAATCCCCTAGGTTACATCTGTCCTTCCCAGCACTGCTGGGGAAAGAGCCTGGCATCTGGATTCAGCCTCCCCAGGTTTGAATCCTGGTTCCTCCACCCGTAGCTGGCTAACTTCAGTAAGCCAAATAACCTCTCTGGGCCTCAGTTTCCTCATCTGTAAAAGGTGAAAATAAAGTGCTGTCGGGAAGAATGGCTGAGGTAATGCACGTGTCTTGCAAAAGCTAAGAGCTCTGATTAATTTTATCCATGATTGGGATTATACCTTTATACGCTTCCTGCTCTTTTCATTTGAAATTATAACATCAGAAAGGCTTTGCATATTGCACTCTTACTGTGTTACAGGCACTGGGATATATGTGGCATGGACATCATCTTACTGCCATTTACACCACGTTCTTAAAATGTGATTGAGAGTCTAGGAGGCCAAAACCATGTTTATAACAATGTAAGAAGCAATTTGCCTTTTCCCCTCTCATTCTCTCTCAAGTGTAAAGTAGAGTTTTCCAAGGGCTACATGTGACATGTAGCAGACTGACTGCAGAAGCAGATCTGAATCCAGCTGCCTTCTCTTAAGTCAGACAGTGAAGAACTGTGCAAAATGTAAAACAGTACCACTCTTCTCACTGAACTTTTTTTTTTTTTTGAGTTGGAGTCTTACTCTGTTGCCCAGACTGGAGTGTAGTGGCACACTCCTGGCTACCGCAGCCTCGACCTGCTGGGTTCCAGCGATCCTTCTGCCTCAGCCTTCCAAGTAGCCGGAACTACAGGCATGCGCTACCACGCCCGGCTAATTTTTGATGTATTGTAGAGACAAGGTCTCACCAAGTTGCCCAGGCGGGTCTCGAACCCGCGGGCTCAGGCAATCCACTTGCCTCGGCCTCCCAAAGTGCTGGGATGACAGGCTGAGCCACCGAGCCTGGCCTATTCTTATTTTTAAATGAATTAATAAATTGATATTTTGAATTTTTCTCAGTTTTAACTTTGAATAAGGTAATTATATTAATAGATACAACCCACATAAACAAAAGCTCTTTGGGGTCCTATTTTCCTTCAAAAAAATTGTTTTTTGAGTCAGAGTTTTACTTTGTCACCAAGGCTGGACTACAGTGGCAAGTTCATGGCTCACCACAGCCTTAACCTCCTGGGCTCAGGTGATTCTTCCATCTCAGCTTCCTGAGTAGCTAGGACTCCAGATGCATGCCACCATGCCCGGCTAATTTTTTGATTTTTTTTTTGTAGAGATGAGGTCTCACCGTGTTGCCCAGGCTGGTCTCAAATTCCTGGCCTCAAGTGATCCTCCTGCCTTAGCCTCCCAAAGCACTGGGATTATAGGCATGAGCCATCACACCTAGCCACGGGGTCCTATTTTCAAGAATACAAAAACGTCCTGAGACCAAAAGTTTGAGAATAACTGATTTACACTGTCAGCATTAATCACATCTTTGAGAACATCAATTTAAAGGTGCCTAGTGCCCAACATTTAGTTAACAAATCCCTTGCTGGATATCGAGATTGCTTCCAACCTTTTGCTGTTGTAGGTAACATTGCAGTGAACGTTTTTGTGGCTAAATCTTTCTGCATAGCCCTGCGTATTTCCTGGACCACAGGGAATGTGTGTCCTCAAAGTTTTATCATTACACTTGCTCTGAGCTAACACCAGCCAGAAGCAACTTGCCATGGAAGGGAGGCAGGGTCCCACGACCTATGGCTAGCTGGAGGACTACAGCCCCAAGGCCTGGACAGTCCCTTTTCAGAGGTAGCCTCAGGTATAAGAGGGGCAACGGGTGGCCTGGGGAGGGCGGGAGTAGGGTGAGAGGGCTGGGTTGCCTGTTCACCCCGGCCAAGACAGGAGGCAGGTGCTCACACACTGGGCAGGTAGAAGTGGTCCTGGGCACGGTGCTGCAGCGAAGCCAGCTTGGACACCTGCTGCAGCTGCTGTTCACTAGGCCGGCTGGTGGGCACGCTGCTGAAGAGGCCCTTCAGGTAGTCGGGCAGGACCTGTGGGGAGTGCTTGAATGAGGACTGCTCTGGCATTTGCCTGCATGAGGCCTGGAGATGTTGGTTTTAATCACTGCAGCCCTATCCTCTTCTGGGGCAGGATGGCCTGTCACCTTCTTGGGTTTTGGGGAATAACAGCAGAAGCATGTGGCAGTAAGCTGTGAAGGCTGTGGCTTTGAAGCCCACGAAGGAGTCCCCATGATGCCCTGGCAGGAGTGTGGGCTGGTGAGAGCAGAGCACCAACACTGTGTGTACACAAATGTCCACAGGCCCCAAAGGCCTTGGAGGGATTGCTAAAACTGACCACCGGGCTGCACCCCAGAGAGTTTCACTCAGTGGACCTGAGGCAGGGTTTGACAACTGGCATTCAGTTTTCGCCAGTCCACAAACCGCACATCCGTGGCATGGTACCAGACTACACAGGGCTAGGCTTCAACAGTGACACATGCAGCCACAAAAGCTAAGTGACCATATTGTGTACATGGAATTGCTGAAGACTTGGCACCAGTTCCACAAAAATATGCGCTGTCTTGCCAGTGCTTCCACAATTACTGGCACAGTTGGGGAGAACCCAGATTTTGTAAACTCTAGCTTAGAGGATTTCCAAGGCTCAAAGACAAAAGTAACAAGTGAGGAAGCCCTGCTCAGGCCTTTGAGCCAGGAACAAGCCAATGCTCAGAGGAGGAAGAAATCAGAAGGAAAGGGGAGGTCAGAGAGGCCTCGTGGAAGAGGTGCTATTTGGGGGCAGCCTTGCTGGGGAGGACTTAGAAAAGCCGATAGATGGAAGGGGCAGCCCAGATGGAGTGACAGAATGTGCCAACGCCCAGGAAGAGGTAGTAAGGGTGATGTTGCTTTGACTGCTCAGGGGAGACCATGGAGGGCAGATGCTATTTTGACTGCTCAGAGGAGACCATGGAGGGCAGCGGAGGCACCAGGGTTAGAAGCGCCCACAGGGCCTGAATCCTGAAGGCCTCAGACACCAAGGACATAGAGTCTGATCTCACAGGCCCAGGGCAGTCCGGGTGGAGCCTACATGTGCTGACCTGGTTATAGTGCATGGTCACGTATAGCTCGTTCTCAAACTTCAGCGGTTGATCCCAAAGCACACGCCGGAACCACAGCATGTAGCCACCATCCACCTGCTCCATCTCTGAGGCCACGTCCAGGATGTAGGCACTGCGGCTGAGTGGGCACACATGCTGGCCTGCAGAAAGCGGGGAGCAGGGCTGGGTGGAGTGTGTGTGTACACGTGTATGCACACACTGTACAGAGCGTATGCAGACCCTGGCCTGCCACCAGGTGAGGCATTGCCTCCCCCATCTGGGACATAGCTTCCTTGTTGAAGGAGAGAATGTTTATGGACTAGGGTGTCCTATGTTTTACTGAAATGTTGATGACCACGATGGAAATCACTTCAGGTCAAAATTACAAGTCAAGCTCCATTGCTCCTGGAGGCTGGGATGTGCTGAAGAGGGCCCTGAGGGTGGCCTGCTGGGTTGGGAAAGTACCCTAGGTTATGCTCAGAAAAGGCCCGGCCCCTTTCCAGAGGAAGCTAAGGACAAGAAAAAGCACAACAGCCCTCAGACCATGAGACCCAGTGGATGCCTTTCTGCAGACCTCCTTCAGGAGAGACCCCTTGCTGGGCACCTGGCATGGGTTGGGGTGGGGAGGACTTGGGTCTGAGCCTGGCAGACTGACTGAGGTTTTTCCTCTCCTGCACTGACATTTCTGCCACCTGCTCCACACCTGCAGTAATACCTTACCAAGGAGAGGGGGTTTGGTACGATAAGAGCCCAGACTGCTGTGGCCAGACTACCTGGGCTCAAAGCCCCACTGTGAGACCATGGGTAAGTCATTCGACTTCTGTGGTAGGCTGAAAAATGCCCCTTTCAAAGATGTCCAGGTCCTAAGACCCAGAATTGTGAATATGTTATCTCCTGGCAAAATGCACTTTGCAGATGTGATGAAGTTAAGGATCTGGGAATGGGGAATTTATCCTGGGTTATCCAAGTGGGCACAATGTCAGCACGGGATGTTCACAAGAGGGAGGTAAGAGGGTCAGAATCAGAGAAGGAGATGTGAGGCCGGAAGTAGAGGAGGGCTGGGGAGAGATATCTGAAGACTCTACACTGCTGGTTCTGGAGATGCAGGACGGCTCCATGAACCAAGGAATGTGGACAAACTCTGGAAACTGGAAGAGGCGAGAAAACCAATCCTCCCCTAGAGCCTCCGGAAGAAACACAGCCCTGATGACACATAATTGTATTTGTTATAGCAGCAATAGGAAACTAATTCACGGCCGGGCTCGGTGGCTCAGCCTGTAATCCTGCGCTTTGGGAGGTCGAGGTGAGTGGATTGCCTGAGCCGCGGGTTCGAGACCTGCCTGGGCAACTTGGCGAGACCTCATCTCTACAATAAATGAAAAAAATTAGCCGGGCGTGGTAGCACACGCCTGTAGTTCCAGCTATTTGGAAGGCTGAGGCAGAAGGATCGCCGGAGCCCAGCAGGGCGAGGCTGCAGTGGCCAGGAGTGGCCACTGCACTCCAGTCTGGGCGACTGAGTGAGACTCCAACTCAAAAAAAAAGAAGAAAACTAATTCAGCCTCTCTGGGCCTCAGTTTCCCTATTTGTAAGTGGGGATGATAACAGTCTCCAATTCACAGGGTTGTTGTGGGGATTAAAAGAGTTTATAGGATTAAATGTTTTGAACTATGTCAGAACATAGTATCTGTTCAATAAATGCCAGTTATTAGGACTATTTTATTATCTACCATACCCCAGCCCCACCCCTTCCCTTCTCCCCCCCCATCCCCCGGTACATCTTAGCTGGATTTGGGCAGGTAGGACTGAGGGCGCATGGTTGAGGGCTGAGGCAGAAGTGAGAAAGTTAGTTTGAGGGGCTGGAGCTGACCAGCTGATGGCAGGAAGCAAGACCATGGTCTAGAGTGGGGAGGCAGCAGATGGAAGGGGCTTTGGGCAATGTGAAGGTTCCCTAGAGTCACAGGAACCCTCCTTGAGAAGGCCCTAGTAAGTCCTCAGGAGAGGGCTCCTATGGCCACTATTAAGGCAGGAAAAGCAGGAAGAGCCAGGCTCGGTGGCTCAGCCTGTAATCCTGCGCCTTGGGAGGCTGAGGTGAGTGGATTGCCTGAGCCCGCGGGGTCGAGACCCGCCTGGGCAGGCGAAACCTCATCTCTACAATAAATAAAAAAAATCAGCCGGGCGTGGTAGCGCGCGCCTGTAATTCCGGCTACTCGGAAGGCTGAGGCGGAAGGATCGCCGGAGTCCAGCAGGTCGAGGCTGCGGTGGCCGGGAGCGGCCACTGCACTCCAGTCTGGGCGACGGAGTGAGACGCCAACTCAAAAAAAAAAAGAAAAGCAGGAAGAAATGCTTGCACCTTTGGGTGCATGAGTCTATTAATGGAAACCTTCCCAGGATGTAATCTCCTTGAGGGCAGGGCCCATGTTCTTCCCACTGAGTAGATCCCAAGGGGCAAAGGGAGGAATTAAAGAAGGCCCTTGTCTTCCATGAACTCCCAGTTGAGACAAACTCACAAAAAACAAGGCAGAGAGGGACAGAGGAAGGGCTGGGTGCTTGGTACACACAGAGGTCCTTCCACATGGGGATCAAGGGCTTCTGGGAGTTCCTGATAGATAGGTCCAGAAAAAATGGGGGGCACTTCTGGGAGGAGGTGGCACCTGATCTGGGCCTCAAAGTCTAGGTGGAACGCCCCACATGGCCAGAGGCCCAGTGCTGGGAGTGAGCCCCTCATGCTCAGTCCTCCTGGCCACTTACCACGGTTGGTGACAACGAAGATAACATACTCATCAAAGGCCTCCGGGCGTGTCAGAGCCATCTCAGCACAGATCTCTTCCACCACATCCAGGGCCACCTGGGAGAGGGGGGTGCAGGGGTGAGGCTGTGCCAGCTGGGCCTGGCCTCAGTCCTCCCAGCCTTACCCAGGCCCCAGGAGGTCAAATGCAGAGTGCCCTCAGACCTCTACAGAGGCACACAGCCCTCTTAGGTCTCTGAGCATCAGCATCAGGAAGAGTAAGAACACAGCTTTTGGAGTCTGAGACTCAAGTTCGAGTCCTGCCTTTGTCCCTTATTATCTGCAGTGTGACCCTGAGCTGGAGGCTTAACCTCTCTGAGGTTCAGTTTGCTTTTCTGAGAAATAAATCTTGCGTTATGGGGCTGTAGGAAAACCTGAAAGGGGCTCACACCCTTGGGGGCTCCCCCACCTCCACCCTGGAGACTAGGGTGTCCCTGTCTCTCCAGCACCTGCTTACAGAAGACATTCCCTCACTTACGGTGCACGTTTTGATTTTGAGATGCCGTTCAAGGCCTCCAGGAAGAAGAAAGAGCTGCCTTTTGGAACTGCGGCCTGCCTGAGGATGGATAGGCAGGAGAAGGACAAGAGGCTGGGTCTTGAGATCCAGGACAGCCCTTGTCTCCTGCCACTGGAGGCCCCAGACAAAGCAGTCCTGGGCATGCACATGTAGGAACACGTGTGCACCTGGACCTTACAGGGTCCATCTGCACACCCCTGAGTGCATGTGCACCAGACAGAGGGGTCTCTGGGCAGGGCTCGAGTCTCCAATTCATTCTGCCCCCCACCACCCCATACTCACCAACATGGCCCGAAGTTCCATGCTGCTGGGGAGCTCCAGGCGGCCCCCAAAGCGTGAGGTTTTCTGCAAGTTCTGTTCACAGGCCTTGGCGATCCCTGCAGAGGCAGGTAGTCAAGGCCTTGCCCAAGGTGGGTAGTGGGAGAAAGGGGCTCCTCTTGCCACCAGCCATAAGCCCACTGTATTCTCTTCACACACTGTGGGGTGAGCATTTATTCCCCCATTTGATAGTTAAGGAAACTGAATTCAGAAAGGCAGTGATTTGCACAAGGTCAACAGCTAGAGTTTAAGAGCTAGACTTGAAGATACATCCCATGTGGCTAAGGGCCTTTTGTCAAGCCTACAGTTCCGTGGTCACCTATAAGCCTGAAAACAGTTGTCACTCTGTGCTGTTGATTGGGGAGCTCACCCCAAAGAGGCTCCGTGGCTAGGGTGACGTAGGTCTGCCCCTACCAGTGGGACCCCTCGCCAACCACCCTCCCTCACCCAGGCCACCCAATGCAGATCATAGCATCAGTGCTCCACTTCTCTGGGTCAGGAGTTCTAGATGCCTTCATGTATCTGGAAACCCTTCCTCAGGGAGCTGGATCTATTAATCTTTGAGTCTGTGGATGTTTGCTAACTGAATCAGAGAGAAAGATCCAGAGGCAGGGAAGGTGAAGTTCCCTATCTCCTCCACGGCTGCCATGGTGACTAAAGGGGCCCTAGCCTTTCTTAGGGAGCGGGGGTTGCTATGGAAACAAGGCTGAGAAAAGGTCCCTTCCTCACACTCCAAGAGGGAAAGACCAAGAGCCAGCCACCAGCTCTGGGCCTGCCCCTGCCTGGCTCCACTCGACACCCTCGCCAAGTACCAACAGCTAGAGAAGCCGGTCCTCACCCTGGTACTCCAGGTTCTTGCCAGCCTCCTTTTCCTCTTCTCTCACATGCCACATATTCCCATCCCTAGGCCTTTGCTCCCACCACTCCGTCCACATGGAATTCCCTACCTAGTACAAAACTCCCTCCGGGATGCATTCCCTGACCCCCCCCCATTAGATCAGATAATCTGTTGCCCCAGTACTTGTGGCACCTCCACAAGCATTTGGGGAGTAAACTAGTAAGAGTAAATATTGCCTGGCATCTGCGAAGGGCCAAGCCCTCTGGGTTTCCCCCTCACCGGCTGCCTGCCCAGTCCTCAGGCAAGAGACATGCAGCCCTGGGTCCCTCACTGGCCCCTCACCCTGGAAGGGTAGGCCTGGAGTCCGGCTCACATCTTGGAGGAAGCGAGTGAGGTGTGGGTGGAGGACCTCCGAGCAGCTGTGGTAGGCAGCCACAATGTACAGCAACCTCCAACCTCGCTGGCAGCTGTCCCTGCAAGGACACACACAGGGAGCCATGCCACATGTGGCCACAGCACTAGAGTGGGTGTCAGGGGTCTCCTGAGATTGGGTGGAGGCTTCCGGCTCTCAGGCAGCTCCTGTCCCCTGAGGATGCTCCTTCCTGCCCAGGGAGAGCAGGCCGGGTGGGCCCCAGAGCGGTGCAGAAAGTATATTCTGCTTGGGAAGTCAGAGTGGCATATGGGAAAGGAAGGGGATGAGGCCCTAGACATCTTCCCCAGGTAGAGGACCTCTCTGGGGAGGCTTCTGGGCAAAGAGGAACCTGCTGAGACTGTGCAGAAAGAAGTTGTGGCAGTTAAGGCCTGGGGCTGGGAGGAGAAGGAAGATATGCTGAGTGGCTCTAAAATTCCTGAGAGATGAAGAACAAGCAGAGGAGGTAGAAAGGATGGGGACAGGAGACCGAGGGTAACAAGAGCAGCACACATACTGTGTGCTGGCCCTGTGTGAGCAAAATACAGTAATTCATCTTTATACTGCCCTGGGTCTCAGAGTTTTGTTTGTGGGGACCTCTGGTGTGCACTTAGGCCTCCTTTGGAAAACTACCCACCCCTCTCTGGATCCCTGTGGTTGGGAGATGGGCATGGGAGTCAGGTCTGGCCAATTAGAACACTGCACCTCCCTGACCACAGTGATTGGCTTAGGGAGAGGCAAATGATCCAGGATTGGCCAATTAGAGTTTAGAATTCAGACTTCCTCTGGCTATGGTAATTGGTTTGGAGACACACATGTGACCCAGTTCTAACCAATCAGCACTCTGCACTCTCCAGCCATTGTGGTTGGTTCAGAGTTGAGCATGTGACCAACTCAGGCCAATAAAGTTGGCTTTGGAAAATTTTTTTTGTGTGCAAATACTGGGTCAGACTTGCTTGCTTTTCCTGGGATTGCTGAGCTGGAAATGTCTCCCCAGAGCTGTCACCTTGCTAGCCTGTGGGAGAGACTCCCTGGGAATGACATCAACATAGAGGAAAGCAGGGCTAGGAGATGGAGAAAGCCTGCTCCCCAATGGCACCAGGATCCGGCTATGCCTGAAGCCATATACTCATTGACTTTTCAGTTCCCTGAGCCAATAATTTTGCTCTTTTGCTTAAATCAGCTTGAGTTGTAACCAAGAGCAGAAATGGCATGTCCTGGGCCAAGCACTTCCAAAAACATGTGCTCTGTCTGTTAAGAGAGGAAGAGAGTAAAGGAGAGAAAATCCGGAGGGGGCGAGTCTGAGGAGGGGAGAGGCTGAATTGGCCTCTCCTGGAGCACAGACACAGTGGGAGGTTGGGGACAGGAGACGGAGGGCAACAAGTCCACTCGTTCACTCACTGCTTGGAGCTGGTGTTGTCTGTGATCTGCTTCACAACTTGGCAGTAACACTCATCCCTCATTACTTCGTGGTCTCCACACAACTGAAGGAGGGCAGGGAAGTCACACACCAAAAATAAGCCAGGTGCCACGCCACATACCAGGTACGTAAGAACAGGGTGGGTACTTGGAGATAGACCTGGTGTCCCTTCCCAAGCCTCCTCCTCCCAGTGGGATGCATTCCTTTTTAAGCCATAGGAGAGACTTCCCAACCCAGTGTCTTGCAACTCTGCTGACAGATCGGGAAACTGAGCCACAGAACAGGAAAGAGAGCATCTGGCAAAGGTGGCCGGACTGACCTTCAGGAGGGTGCAAAGCACATCCAATTCACTCTGGCCCTTCAGTGGGGCATCCCCCATGAACCTCATCACAGCTGTAGGAAAGACCGCTCCCACTCAGGCCCACCAAACCCCCAGCTGCCGACCCATCCTGGGGATCCCTGGGGCTGAGCCCCTCCCTGGGAGCCTTGACCACAGGCAGCTGGGGACTCCTCTTCCCTTAAACGTGTCCCATGTCTGAGCTGGTGGGGAAGAATCTGAGGGCCAGAGATGAGTGGTGACAAGCAGGGGTCCCACAATGCTGGATCCCACCTGGCCCAGGACCCTGGCTACAGCCCCACCCCCACACCTAGGAACATGTCGGTGGCCATCTTGTTGAGGCTGCTGTCGCTGAGTTCGATGAGGGATTCCTGGAGCGGGATCTGTGAGGGAGGGGAGGCTGTGTCATAATGCTGGAGGCACATCTCAGAACAGGAGAAGGCCACGCTGAGTTTTCAAGGCTGTATGATGACAGGAGAGTCGTCACAAAGGGGGAACGAGGCCTGACATTGGGCGCAGATGCTGTCCCAGGGAGGAATCCAGGCCTCTCCGGGTGCCGAGAGCTGGAGGGTCTCACTGAGGACAAGCTTGTTTGCCCCAGAGGTCTGGGAGGGTGCTCATGCATCACCATTTTACAGATGGGGGAAACTGAGGCCCGGGACTGGACACCTTGGTGAAGCAAAGCATGTCCTCCAAAGTTCTGGACTCCCGACCCTCCTTGGATTTCAGCCTGAGGCCATCCCTGCAACAGGAGGTGGGCGCCAATGATCTGTCTTGCCTCTGAGCCTTTGGCTACACTCTTTTCCCACATGGGAATGCTCTTGACCCACCACTCTGATCAGTCTACCAGGCAGGAAGGCCCCCAGAGTCAGAGACTGAAGGTGGGCCTCACCTGGGTGGTCCCTCATCCCTCCCACTAGAACTGGGGCCTCTAGGCCAACAGCCTGCAGCTTGAAGGTTGCAAGAAGCCCCGAAGATCCTTTCCAGTGTGGGGAACAGAGGTGGGGCTGCCACTCACTGGGGTCTCCTCTGAGGGTCTCGAAAGTACTTCTGGGCAAACTCCAGCATTGTATATGGTGGGAGCGCCAGGGCGTCATCTCCACGGTCAGCAGAGCGGACCCTGACTGGGGGACCCTGCAGGAAAGGCAAAGCTAGGAAGGCCTGTCTGGCCACGTGCCACCTAGCCCTCTGGTCAAAGCTGACAATGCAACCCCTCTCTGACTGGGTCCGGATACACTCAAGCTGCCCACTCACCCAACCATCGGCCCCCACCCTCACCTTGGTCCGGTTGGCCTCAGTCCCTCAGTCCACCCACACCCTTTGCTTAGGGGGTTGATCCTGCCCCCTTCCCCACATGGCCATACCTACCACGAAGCTAGTCCGGGCCTGAGGTTGGCTTGTCACGGTGGATCCCGCCCCTCGCTACTTAGTTTGACCTGGTTCTACCCCTCCCTAACTCCACTCCATAATTCCAACCCTGCCCCACTCCACTTACCTGCCCCAGCCCATCCCTGGTTAACTTCACGTGCTGGTGGGCCAGGTTGGTCAGCCCCATAGCCTTGGTCACAAGCAGCAGACACCCCTCTTCCCTATCCTACTTGGCCACACCTTCAGCCATTTCCAGTCCCGTCCCTGGGTCACACTTGCAGCTTGCTCTTCCTGGTTCGCCCTGTTCCAGGTCTGGCCATGCCCTTACCTGAATTTACTCCCCTTCCATCCCACCCTCCCCCACCCAGTCAGTCTCACCTCTCTCCGGCGGCCAACCTCCTGTGCAGCGGCTGTAGAGGCCACAGCAGCGGCGACGGCAGCTGCCCGGCCCCGGCCTGGCTCGGCTGGCAACTGCAGGAAGTCAGGGGCGGCAGCAGGCTGCACCAGCTCAGAAGGGAAGAGGCCCAGGCGCCCGTGGACGGTCCCGAACCTCCAGCCTAGAGGGCAAGTCAAAGGTCTAAAGGAAACAGGAGGGGCTTGTCTTGGGACTAAGGGGGCCCTTTAGGGATACCTAGTGCTTCCTTAACCTCTCCCTAAAGCTCTGTGAGGACACCATGGAGTCCATTTTACAGATAAGGAAACAGAGGCTCAGGCAAGAAAGGGATTTTCTCAGAGCCACAAGACCACAGTGGGAAGCAAAGCTAAAAGGCAAAGCAGCATCTGTGGACTCCGAGGGCATGCAGAAGCACAAAGAGAGGCTTGGGCCACAAACACGGAGACACTGATGATCACGGAGACCCCTCAGCCACATATGCAGGCAGAGCAGAGGGCTGGGCTGTACTAGCAGATGCTGACAGGCCATACAGGGGCCTTAGGAGGCTGGGCAGCCCAGACCCCTTTTGCGCACCAAGAAGCCCGTACTGTGCCTCTGCAGTGTGCTGCATTAAACTGGGAGGAGCTCTGTCTGGGATTCCCAGGTCCGGGGCACCCACCAAAGTCAGGGCCTCTACGCCGCAGCTCCTCCAGGTACACGACCTTCTTTCGGACCACACAGCCGGCACTGTAGCCTGTGGGCCAAGCTTACATCAGCATCTGCCAGGGAGGCCCCCTCGGCCAGCCTCCCCTCACCTCCCTTGGCACCGACCTATTCGAGGGAGCTCCAGGGGCTGCAGGTGGATGATGTCACCCTTGTGGAAGGCCAGCAGCGCTGGGTCCTCAGGCAGAAAATTCCTCACAGCAACCACGTAGTCAGAGTCCTGGGTTAACCAGGGGCAGGGTGATGAGCTGCAGCCCTTTGGCATCCCCCTTCCAAGGCCTAGGGCCACCCCTGCTCCTCACATCCTCCCTGACTTGTGAGGGAAGGGAGAACTCAGTAGATGAGAAGAGGGAAGGAAGGGCTGGAGGCCTGATATGATGGACATGGGCGGAGGTTGGGGCTCACACATATACCTTGCCCACTCAGCCGCTCACCAGACCTTCCCATGGAAGACTTCCCTGGGCCTGGGGCATATAGATGACCTGCTCTAGGCCCAGGGGCTGCCCAGTCAAGAGTGGGAGAGATGGACAGAGACCAAGATGCAACGGGCAGGCCGTGCAGCCATGGCAGGAGGGGAGGAGGACAGCTGCTGAGGAACTCAGAGGAGGTGCTGTGCCACCCTGCTGGGGGCATTAATAGACATTTTCTGAATGAATAGGCAAATGGCATTTCAGGTGGAAAGCCTACACAAAAGCCTGAAGGCACACAGATGTCTACGAACAGTCACTATGGACACTCACACACATTCACACTTCCCAAGCAGGCAGGGTTGGTATATAACTGGGGTGGGAGAGACCTGTTCTCGGGCCCCTGGCCTCGGGCAGTGGGGCGGGGGGACATCTACAGGAGGAACCTGACCTTCTTCAGCTCCAGAATGAAGTCGTCCACCAGGGTCTTGACCTGGTGAGCTCGGGCTGAGAAGAGAATGACTTTCTCACTAGCCAAGTTGAACTCCAGCATGTTCTGGGAGGGCATGGTCACAAACAGGATATCCGCAAAGCTGGAAGATGGACAGGTGGCATGAGGGCAGGAACCTGTGGTTAGAGGGTTGCTGCCCTCCCTCCACTGATCATGCCACTTATGTTTCAGCCCTGCCCTTTCTGAAGCCCAGTGCCAGTACCATCTCAGTCCCATTAGGACAGCCCCCAAAGAACCCAGGACCTTCCCACCTCCCTTTTCTGACCCTGCTGTGGCTTCAGTTTAGTTCCCATCATGCTTTGAGCCGACACTCCAGCCCCTTCCCATCCTTTGCCCTTTGATCCAGGCTCCTGGATTTTGCCCACACACATCTCTCTCTCTCACTCAGTGACCAAATTCTATTTTTGTTTTTTAAGTTGGAGTCTCACTCTGTTGCCCAGGCTAGAGTGCAGTGGCACACTCACAGCCACCGCAGCCTCGACTTGCTGGGCTCAGGTAATCCTTCCGTCTCAGCCTTCCAAATAGCTGGCACTACAGGCACGTACCACCATGCCCGGCTAATTTTTTTTTTTTTTTGAGTTGGAGTCTCACTCTGTAATCCAGGATGGAGGGTAGTGGCACGCTCCCAGCCACCGCAACCTCGACCTGCTGGGATCCGGTGATCCTTCCACCTCAGCCTTCCAAGTAGCTGGAACTACAGGCATGCACCACCATGCCCAGCTAATTTTTTGATTTATTGTAGAGATGAGGTCTTGCCAAGTTGTCCAGGCTGGTCTCAAACCCACGGGCTTAGGCAATCCTCCCACCCCGGCCTCCCAAAGGGC
>CAUYQG010052254.1:0-10596 GCA_963574415.1 Tarsius wallacei
TTCTTTCAGAAACTGCCACACTGTCTTCCAAAGAGGTTGCACTAGTTTGCATTCCTACCAGCAGTGTAGAAGTGTTCCTTTTTCTCTGCATCCTCGCCACCATCTGTTATTGTTCGTTTTATTAATGATGGTTATTCTTACTGGGGTTAGGCGGTATCTTAATGTGGATTTGATTTGCATTTTTCTGATGATTAGTGAGGCTGAGCACTTTTTCATGTGTCTGTTGGCTGCCTATATATCTACTTTTGAGAAGTGTCTGTTTATGTCTTTTGCCCACTTTTTAATGGGGCTGTTGGTTTTTTTCCTTTCATCAAGTTTTAGTTCCTCATAGATCCTAGATGTTACACCTTTTTCAGATATACAGTTGGCAAATATTTTTTCCCATTCTGTGGGCTGTCTCCCTGCTCTCTTGATGGTTTCTTTTGCTTTGCAGAAGCTCATTAGTTTGATGAGGTTCCACTTGTTTGATGGTTTCTTTTGCAGTCTTTGTTTCTAAAGGGTAAGGACTCAAAAATATAATCACAATGCCATTATCACTCCCATAAATGTACTTAATGTCACAAAATATCTAACCAGTGTTTAAATATTCCTAATAATCTCATAATTAAATTTTTTTCAATTTCGTTGTCCAAATCTATCCAAATGAGATCTACAAATGACAATCAATTGAAAAGTGAAAACCATTTTAATTAATGTTTTCCTCTTCTTTCTTTTTTTTAAATTGGTATTTATTCTTGTAAATTTTTGCACAGTATGGATTTTGTTGACTGCATCCCTGTGGTTTCAGTTAACGTATTCTTCTTACCTCCTTATTTTATATAAATTATTTGTTAGATTTAGAGTCTTGATCAGATTGTTTGATTTTCTTTCTTTTCTTGCAAGAAAAATTTCATAAGAATAGTACATCAAGGACATGTGATATCTGCTTGTCTTTCTTTTGTTGATGTTAGTAGCCATTGATAATCATGGCCTGGCTATGTTATTTTATTAGAAGTTGTGAAATGAGAATATTCTAATATGGTCATTCAATTTAAAATAAATGTAACATTGCTTTATTTACTTTTATTTTTGAGATGGAGTCTCTCTGTCACCTAGGCTGGAGTGCAGTGGCATGATCATGGCTCACTGCATCCCAACCGCCCAGGCTCAAGCCTTCCTTCTGCCTTAGCTTCCTGAGGAGCTGGGACCACAGGCATTCATCACCATACCTGGCTAATTTTTTAAAAAATTTTTTGTAGAGACAAGGTTTTGCTATGTTGCTCATGGTGGTCTAGAACTTCTGGCCTCAAGCAATCCTCCCATCTTGGCCTCCCAAAGTGCTGTGATTGCAGGTATGAGCCACCTTGACCTATATAGAGAAGCTTCTCCTGGACAACTATTT
This sequence comes from Tarsius wallacei, assembly GCA_963574415.1. NCBI lineage: Eukaryota > Metazoa > Chordata > Mammalia > Primates > Tarsiidae > Tarsius > Tarsius wallacei. The sequence continues at coordinate 1,382 of CAUYQG010052254.1, forward strand.
TATGACCCACAAATACCCTAAGTTTATAAAAAGAAATCAGAATTTATCAATTTTTGAAATAACGAATTAATATCCTCATATTTCCCTAAGTTGAGTAATAATTTTTTTAACGTGCTTTCCTCCCTGATTTTTTGGTCATTATGTCTCATGCATTTTGGCATGTTTGATATTTCAGTCTTTGGCAGTCATTATTCCAGTTGATTCACCAATTGTCCCATCCTTAGCTAGAAAGAACTTCACGCTGGCTCTTGAATCCTTTGTATTGGTCCTCAGTAGTCTTTGATAGATTTCTGTTTGGTTTTTGGGTTGACAGAATGTTCTAGGATCACCTTGTGCATTTCCTGCCCATCCCTTGAGTCCTCTCCTTTTCCAAGAATCTCTGGTTCTTGTGGAAAATGGCATCTAAAAAGGACTGGCTGTTGCCTTTTCAATGGACAGAGCAAAGCTGTGTGTGTATTAAAAATAAAGGTAACATTACATAATAATTTACATTGACAATTTTATTTCAACTTCAAGAACAGAGATTTTGCTGGAACTCTTCAGTCTTTTGCTTGATTTTCCTTCCAATCTTGCCAACAATTCTGATTCTCACAAATACCAGCTTAACTGCTCGCTGCTTTATTTCATCATGAACTCAGAATAACAACACCAACACCACATTCAGTTATATGATGTCCAAAAAAATTTAAGATTTTGGTGGTGCAGTTCTTTTTGGCATATTTGCCATTTTTATTGTGTACAGAATTTCATTGGACAAGCAGGACCAAATTATTGTATTTTAAAATCACTTAAAATAATGCCCCTGTGCTGCTAACTTGTTAACCTGTTTGGTTTGGATTATTAACTTATTTTTTGTTTTGCTTTTCTATTTATTGCTTTTTAAAAATTATATTTTATAATTATGTAAAACATTTCTATGATCCCAACATCAAATAAACAAAGTCAGATATATGCTGAAAAGTCTAGCTGTGTTCTGGTTGCCTTTGGCCTGCTTTCTCCCTTCCCCTGTAGGCCAACTTTTTGTTTTTGTTTTACATTTTTGTTTGAAATAAAGCATATGAAAATATACATATCCCTCCTTCTTGGTTATATGGTAACATATGATACACATTGTTTTTTCCAACTTGCTTTTTTCATTGTACAGTTTGGAAAGCATTCCATACTGGTAAGTGGGCATGTTTCTCCTTCCTGTCTACGCGTGTGTTAGTTTCCATTTTGCGAAGGTGTCTTAGTGTATCCAACTAGTCTTGCATTCATGAAGATTCAGTTGTTTCTAGCCTTTAAATATCACAAATAGTTCTCCAATGAGTAGCTTCTCCTCCTCCTCCCTTTTGAGTCAGGGTCTCACTCTGTTGCCCAGGCTGGAGTGCAATGCCATAGTCACGGCTCACTGCAATCTCACATCCTTGGGCTCAGGCAATCCTTCCGCTTTGGCACCTGAATAGCGCCATCATGCTTGGCTAATTTTTAGATTTTTTTTTTGTAGAGACGAGGTCTTCCTATGTTGCCCAGGTTGGTCTCAAAGTCATAGGCTAAAGCAATCCTCCTGTCTTGGTCTCCCAAAATGCTGGGATTACAGGTATGAGCCACCATGCCTGGCCAATGAATAGATTTATGCCTGCTTTTTCTTTTTGTATTTTCACCAGTACGTATTTGAAGTAGATTCTTAAAAGAAGACTTTCTGGGTAAAAGGATAAATGCATATGTAATTTTGCTAGGTACTACCAAATCTTCATAAAGATTGCATTATTTTGTACTAGTTGTGGACCCTTTCTCCCTGTGGTCTCACAAAATATATCAAGCTTTTTGATTTTTTGCCCACCTGAAGGTGAGAAAATGGTACAGTTTTGACTTGTTTTTCTCTTTCTGAAAACTCAAGTTTATGGAGTAATAATTGACAAATGCTAAAAATGTACATAGTTCAACTATACAGGTCAGTGAGCTTGGACAAGTGTTAATGCCAGGGCAACCACATCCCAGTTAACATGTAGAATATTTTCCTCTCTTTCTCCCTTTATTGAGAGCTCCCTTGCCTTTTGGCACCGTGAGATATTCCAGCATGTTCTTGTATTTTTTCTGTCCCTGCTATGGGTTTTTTGTTTTTTGAGAGTGATGTTTAGAAAACAAGATTTGGGTGCTTGTCATATTCATTGCTAACGGAGTGTAATTAGTTCGACAGAGGATTGCCGGATAAAATGGAAACGTCAGTTACATTTAAGTTAAAGCGAATAATCGATACTTCTTTTACTATGGCATAAGTAGTGCATGAGGCATACTTATACTAAAAAATTATTCTTTTTTCTGAAATTCAGATTTAACTAGATGTCTTTTTATTTGATAAATCTGACAATTTACTTTTATGTTCTCTTAGCAGAAAGAGGTAGGAAAAATATAAGTATATTAATCTATCCATCTCTCTCTCTCTCTCTCTTTCTCTCTCTACCATGAGTAGATACTGATATTTCTGATTTCAGTCCAACACCACAGGGTTTATTTTAGCCTTCTCTTTTTACGTATTTGTAGCCTCTTTTTCGAACATTAAGAAATTTGATCCTCTTTATCTATAAGATATTTAAATATTCATTCAATTCTGAGACACACATAGTTTCAGAGGAGTAAATCATATTGCTGTGAGAAACACATTTATTAACTAGTTTGCAGCATTTATGTACAGTTCTTTTTGCTTTAGCCATGCAATATCCAGTCAAAGTACTGTTTTTCAAAGTTATGGAGGCTAATTGTTTTCTTTCCCATCCCTTTGAATATAGTGATGCTATCCATTTATAAGTTAGCTAAATTCATGTGTTAGCATTTGTATTCCCTTTTGGGTCCTCCTTATCCACCATCACCTCCACCAGCATTACCATATCTAATTGGTTTTTTATTTGCTGAGGTATGTAAAACATAACTATGTTGTAAGTGTCTGAGCCACACAGAAAAGACATATTCAGGGATGTGTCACTTTTTTTATCATCTCTGCTATTTCCATTCCATTTCTTCCTACCCCTTTTCCACCTACCCCCATAGGTAACCGGCCTCTTCCGTTTCAAATTTATTCTTCCTGTATCTTTTTTTTTTTTTTTCACAAATAAGCAGATACGTGTGCATTTTCTTACCTAAAGAATGGTATGCTATAGATGTTATTTTTTGCTTTGCTTTTTACCCTGTCCTGGGTATCATCCTTATCAGTTCAGAGAGACCTTCATTCTTTTTATTTACAGCTGTACAGTACTCTTGTTGTGTACATGTATCATTCGTTATTCAGCCCCACTCTCCTATGCATGTACGTTTAGTTGTTTCCACTTACAAACAAAGCTGCAGTGGGTAACTCTTTGCATGTATATTTTTGTATAGTTGGAGGTATATTATCTTCAGGGTAAATGCTTAGAAGTGGGATTGTTGGATCAAAAGATGGGTGCAGGTTTTTTGGTTTTGTGTCATTTTTTAGGTATTGCCAAATGACCATCCACAAGTGTTGTACCAATTTGAGTTCCCACCAGCAGTGTATGAGAATGCCTGTTTCCCATAAACTTGTTATCAGAATACATTGTCATATACATTTTTAAATTTTTTGTCATTCTTATACTGCTTCAGTGTTGTTTTAATTTGCATTTCTCTATGAATGAGTTCAAACACTTTTTCTTTTATTCAAGGGCCATTTTGCACCTCTTTTTTTTTTTTTTTTTTGAGTTGGAGTCTCACTCTGTCGCCCAGGCTGGAGTGCAGTGGCACGCTGGGCTCAGGTGATTCTTCTGCCTCAGGCTTCCATGTAGCTGGAACTACAGGCGTGAGCAACCACACCTGGCTAATTTTTTGATTTATTGTAGAGATGAGGTCTCACGAAGTTGCCCAGGCTGGTCTTGAACTCCTAGGGTCAGTCAATTCTCTTACCTGGCCTCCTGAAGTGCTGGGATTACAGGCATGTGCCACTGTGTCCAGCTGCAGGTTTATGCTTAAGGCTGATTTTTAATTTTTTCACTTTATACCCACCTCATCTTTTCTAGCTCTTTTGCAGACAGGGCCTGAAGTCCAGAACAAATTTTGCCAGCGTTGGGACCACTGCTCTATGCTGACAGCAGTGTTATCACAGCATCAGCCACTGAGTCAACAGTGGTGCTTGTAACACTTTTATGTCTTATTTTAATGCCCTGCATGCTAAGCTAATGTTCAATATCGGGGAATGGCATTTCCCATAGGGAGCACTATCATTGCATGTGTTGGTAAGCATCTTTGTTTACTTGTGGAGGTTGTTTCTCCTGTTCCTTCACCTTCCCTTCTTGCCTCATCTTCCCTATCCTAACGCCATCACCAAAATCCCCTCAGCCCTGCTTTTCAACTTTCCTCTGGCATCTTTCCTCAGCTCCCCTCGGGCCATCAATAAAATAATCAAATAAATCAAACATTTAACCCTGGCAGGGCAGAAGCAAATGGTTTAAATCATAGACAAGATACTCTTTCCAGTTTGGCTGGAGATAAATCAGAATTGCTGCAAAACTTAGAGTGTTGGCCAGAGGAGCAGCTGTCCAGAGGTGGGAACCAAAGCATCCTCAGGGGAGCTACACTCCGGAGTGAGGCATTGAAGTTCTAACTCCGCATAGGATGTCAGAGTAGGCAGCTCTGGGCATGGCTTGGGCCAGAGGAGACTGAATCCAAAAGGCAACACAACTAGCCAGAGGGATGAGGGATCCCATGAGGCTGTTATTTTGGTATTTAAAGATAATATGAAACAAGACTCATTTGTATTTTGACACCATGATCAGTGACATAGATATTCAATTCAGGGTGAAGAAAAATTTGCTGAACAGTCTTTAATTGTTTTTAAACGAAAAGCAATACTAGAAAAAATGTAAATTAAACTAAGGTGCAATCTTTTAGAAAATGAGTTCTTTTCTTTTGTTATTATTATTTTATTAGCGATAGAGTCTTACTCTGTCACCCAAGCTGGAGTGCAATGGCATAATCATGGCTAACTGCAGCCTCCAACTCCTGGGCTCAAGTGATCCTCCTTCCTTGGCCTCTTGAAGAGCTAGGAACCGGTGTGTGCCACCCTGCCCAGATACTTTTTTTATTTTTACTTTTCTGTAGAGATTGGGTCTTGCTATGTTGCTCAGGTCAGTCTAGAACTCCTGGCCTCAAGAGAAGGAAATGAGTTATTTTAAACTTCCACAATTCTCAGGGGGAAGATGACAAAGCAGAGCTTTTTTTGAAAGACTAATTCTTTCTCCTTAAAAAAATTTTCCAAACCAGTAGGATATAAATATGAGAGCACTGAAATTTGTATCAGTGTCTCAGTCCTGTGATCATCCACACATTTTGAAACTAAAGATGATGATGCAAAATGGGAAATGCTTTCTTTGAATAAAAAACTCAGCTTGCTACCAAGAATGTAGTCCCTGCAAAAAAGCCAAAAGGTTTATAAACAGCTCTCTCCAAAGTTATCAAGTTATCAAAAGATGACTTACTTTTCAGATAAAAGAATTGGAAGAAAATATTTAGGTATAGCAAATAGTCATCTCTTTAATATTTTTTTTCTGGCCAAGGCTGAGTCAGAAAAGGCTTTTATAGCAGCTGAAAAAATTTCTACAGAAATATTCTTATGATTAACAGTGCCATGGTTGACTTTACTTTTTAAACTAAATAATATTATTTTTCCTTAATTTTATCTAATTTAACTTTATGCATTTTTACACAGTATTTTGTGACTTTTGAATATTTTATTTCTGTTTTTGATAATGTAGGTACCAATAATATTTTACTTCTGTTAGTTTTTGTACAAATCATTTTTATAAGAATGAGAACACTGGAAAATGGAGTGAGACTCTGACTCAAAAGAAAAAGAAAAAAAAAGAATGAGAACAAACAGGAGTTTATATTTTAAAAACTTTTTTTTTTAGTTGAAGTCTCACGCTCTTGCCTAGACTGGAGTGCAGTGGCACTCTCACAGTCACTGCAGCCTCTACTTTCTGGTCTCAGGCAATCCTTCTGCCTCAGCCTTCTAGGTAGCTGGAACAGGTGTGTGCTACCACACCCGGCTAATTTTTTTATTTATTGTAGTGATGAGTTCTCATCAAGTTGCCCAGGCTGGTCTCGAACCCTTGGGCTCAGGCAATCCTCTAACCTCTACCTCCCAAAGTGCTGGGATTACAGGTGTGAGCTGCCATACCTGGCCCAAGCTTACATTTTTATTGATACTTTGTAAACAGATTTTATCTTAAATATTTGAAATGGGCTAAATTTGTTTCACTTATTTAAAAAGTTTAATTAAGTAATAAATTATGAGTATAAGTCAATAAAATACCAATATTGATGCTAATATTCTGTTATTTATAGAAAGGAAATAGAAAAATCTGCAGTTGTCATTGTGTCATTCCAGTCAGGAGAGTCGTTTCTTTTCCTTCTTGCTATGACACATGCTTCTTTCTGGTAACAGCTATGATGTGCTGAAGTCAGGCTTTACTGGCTTGCAGGAGGCCATTGTTAGGGTTTCAAGAATTGTATGTCAGCTGTTAAACATAGTCATTATTAAACATTCGATTATATAAAGTTGTAATTAAATACGTTATATTAAAAGCAAAAGTAATGCATCTTCAAGACATCATTTTCTAATTACTTCATTACTCTCAATGCTTGAGAGCTGTTTATGTCTCTTGTATCTTTCTGGTGGAATGCTGTAGTTGTGTGACACTATATGCCCTCTCAACTTTGCTCAGTGACTTCTTTTTGGTGGTTCTCAACTAGCCATGGTAGAAAGATTTTTCCAGAGAAATTGTCAAATGCTGTAAATCAGACCTTATTTATTTATTTATTTATTTATGTTTAGACTGAAGATAGTGATGGAGAACATATTAATAGTGAAGATTAAATTTAAAAGTGTGCTGTGTTGGTAGCCGTTAAGTAGTGAATAGAAAAAAAAAACTTTTCCAGTATTCAAAAACTATTTTCAAAGGCGTTCTTCACATTGTTGATGAATAAGTAAAGTTTTGACACACATCTTCATTATTTTATCTAACTTATTAATGTCAAGGGACAGGTCAATCCACATGTAAGTATGCTCACTACTCAAATGCAGCTATGGGTTGGCTATGGATACAAATGGTCAGTAAAAACCGACAAAAGCATTCTGTGAGAACCATTTGACTATTTGAAATTTACAGTCAAGAGTATTGTATATTTTGTGATTTTTTTTGGTTAAGTTTCTATACATCCTTTATACCAATAAAATCTAACATAAACTTGTGTTTTACACACACACACACACACACACACACACTTCCATGCTCTGGAAACTGTTTTTTTTTTTTTCAATAGATTGGGGGGTATAAGTGCAGTTTTGTTATTAATACATAGGTATATCGTATAGGGGTAAAGTCTGGGCTTTTACTATAACCCGAGTAGTGAACATTGTACCTACAGGTAATTTTTTTCAGCCTCGCCCCCATCCCACCCTTCCACCTTTTGGAGTCTCCAGTGTCTATTTTTCCACTCTGTGTGTTCCCGTGACCCACTGTTTTTGAACAGTGAGCAGCATACAGCACGAAATGTTGGTCTGGGCAGGTCCAGGATTTTCCAGCCTCCTTTTCTGGGGCCAAGGAGCTCTACTTCAGCTTCTTTTTCTTCAGAGCAAGCCTTGGATCTTTCTGAGGAAACTTAAGTCTCTATTAACCTGCAGGAGTGGAACTCCCAGCAGTTTCTTTTTTGAGGGACTCTGAATGCCCTGGGTTCAAGGCTTTAGGACAACTCTGTTTCTCTGTTCTTTTTCTGGACTATGGTGATGCTTATCTTGCTTTTGTGGGTGGTTATGTCATAAGAAATTAAAAAACATACATTTTATTTATCATTGTTGTGAATTTAAAGCAAATAGAGGAGTTCAGGACATAAATACATTGTGCAGTTGACTTTGGTTACCTCTGTGGATATTGTGGTCTACAGCAACAAGGGTGAGTTAAAGATCATACAGTAATTTCTCTGCCTGGGAAGTCCTAGCCCCTCATTAACTTCAGTGTTACCAATTCTGCAAATCCTCACCCAATTTCTCTCCCTGTGTATGTAGAATTACATAATCTGTTTCTTCATTTTACATAATTAATTCTTTAATTCAACACATATTTATTATTTCCAGTATGTTTTCATGTGCTAGACATTGGGCCCAGAGTGGAGAGTAAAGCCAGATGTGGTCTTGGCCTTTATGAAACATACACTTTAGAGGGGAGACAAATGTTAATTAAGTAATCATATAAATAGATTGCAAACTGTGACAAAAGCTATGATTAAAAATATAGGGAAGGACCTAACTCCAGTCAGAATGGCCATCATCAATAACTCAAAAAATAACAGATGCTAGAGAGGATGTGGTGAAAAGGGAACACTTCTACACTGTTGGTGGGAGTGTAAACTAGTACAGCTTCTGTGGAAATCAGTGTGGCGATTCCTAAAACTCCTAAAATTGACCTTCCATATGATCCCACAATTTCCCTACTGGGAATATACCTGGAAGAACTCAGGTCACTCTATAAAAAAGATACCTGTACATGTAAGTTTATTGCAGCATTGTTCACAATAGCAAGAACATGGAACCAACCGGGCTGCCCATCAAAAGAGGACTGGATAAAAAAATGTGGTACATATATACAATGGAATATTACTCAGCCATAAAGAAGAACAAAATCATGAACTTCGCAGTAACGTGGATGGAATTAGAGCTTATAATACTGAGTGATCTCTCACAGAAACAAAGAGCTGAGTAACACATGTTCTCACTCATAAGTGGACCTTGAACAATTACCCTATTACTGTAGGAAAGGGACTGAAAGTAGTGGGAAACTGCAGGAAGGAAGGTGGGGGGAGATAGCTGGGATTGATGGTAGTTGATATCCACCTGGGGGAGGGGAGGCACACCTCATCAATAAGAGTATTTGCACAATGACCATTTGTATACCTAACCCTGAGTTGTACCCCACAATTCAAAATAAAAATTAAAAGAAATAAAGAATTTAGATGACAAGTAACAATAATCAGTTAAAAAATATGTCAACAACATGATGCAAGCATTGTGTCTTAGTTGACTCTGATTTTGCAGTTTTTAAACCAAAGGATGTTGAGGTAGGGAGAAATGATATTTCTTCTTCTGTTCAGATAGGCAAACAGAAATAAACACACAATGACAATTTACAAAGTATTGAATTAGATTTTGTTTGTAATTAACAAAATTCCTTGTG